>JAVJIF010009312.1:0-121688 GCA_038442645.1 Agave tequilana | reverse complement strand
CAAAAAGGGCGAGAAGTTTTTTTTGGGAGAAGAATTCTTGATTTATGCATATTTCCTCGCCTTGTTTATGCATATATATTTGTTTAGTTTTATACACTTCATTGAATATCTATTTGGTATTGTTATGCATGAGTTAAGGGGGAGCTTCTATGAAGCTTAATTTTAATCCCTACATATATAACTCCATGAGTTTTGTCATCATCAAAAAGGGGGAGATTGTTGACTCGAAGGCCCATCACTCTAGTTTTGATGATGATTAACTCATGTACTTATAGTACTAATGATCTTATGTTCAATTAGTAACAGATATTTGATCAAGATCTTAGTTGGTGTTTAGCTTCAACAAAGAATTTAAAGTCAAAGTTTTGGAGTAGTACGTATTGATTCAAGAGCTCGCGCATCAAGGTTGCATCAAGTACTGAAGAGGAGTCTATCTCATTGGATGAAGGTTTGGACCAAGTCAAGAAGCAGAAGAAGACCTTCAAGAGAAGATTTTCAAGAAGACTTGTGTCATATTTGTAAGTGTCAAGATTAATTTTTTAGATAAAATATAAAAGATAGATTAGTTAGTGGAATGCTCAAGTTTATATACACTCACACACAAGATTTATATGTGTTTTCATAAAGGAGTTTTCGTTTTAGAAAATACCGGTTTTATTTTTAAGCTTCAAAATATACATGTATTTTATCAAAACTTATTTTAGACTGATTGTCGAAAACATAGATATTTCATCATATATGTGTGGTGGATCATATCCATACACACTAAGCTTCAAAAGTGTTTAGAATATCTTGTTTTGTTTTTTGAAAAGTTTTGAAAAAATCATTTTTGAAAAATACAGGTTTCTGTTTAAGGCAAAACTTCTATATTACAAAAATAGTTCAAAATGTTTATAATATATTTTGATTTTTAATCAAACATGTTTGTATATCAAAGTATATCAATGAACTTACTTTTGTAGAATTTATGACAATTTATGGGATTTTATTGAAGATAAAAAGACCAAATTTAATCCTTAAAAACCTGTGTTCTGGCTTTCTGCCGGTCGACCGCACGGTCGACCGAGCCAGAGGTCGGTCGACCGGGTGGTCGACCAATGTACACAGGCGTGCACGGCCTTGTTTGGCTGGAGGGCCGGTCGACTCAACCGACCAGGTCGACCGCTAGAGAGTTCTGCTCTCTGGATCTAGCCCCGTCGACCGGGCAGTCGACCGGTAGAGAGCTCCACTCTTTGTATCTAGGCCTCGGTTGACCGGCCAGTCGACCGATGGCTCAACGGTCAGAAATCTGACCATTGGCCCGGTCGACTGGCGGTCGACCGACAGCAGGAAGTCCTGTTAAGTTTTCCCCAACGGGTAGTTTTTGGAGCCTATTTATATGGGGCTGTTTTGGCTGTTTCTACAAGATTTAAAATGGATTTTCAAGCTAGTTTTTCCTACCTTTCTAAGTGTTTATCTCCTCTTGTTTTGAGAGCCAAATACGTCCATATCAAAAGGAGAGTTTTCAAGAGTGTTTTGAAAAAGAGATTTCTTGAGTTTTTCACTACAAATTCTATCCAAATTTTTACCACACATACTTGAGCTATCTATTGCTACATCAATCTTATAGGGATCTTTGTTGTGAGAGAGTTTTCGGTGATCAAAGTGTTGAGATCACCAAAGTGTTTCATCTTTGTATTTAAGGAGGCGAACTTGCGGGTTCGTGTTGTTTTGAGTTCTTGTGGGAGCTCGGTGTAGAGGTGCGGCCTCGGCAAGTTAGTGTGCTTGCGTGTGTAGTTCTTGCAGGAACAAGAGAGGGACTAGTGAGTCCAAGGAGTTCTAATGTGAACTCGTTGTAGGTGTTGTGGCATTGAGTGATTTGGTGGGATTGATTCTAGTGGAAATCCTTCATAGTGTTGAAGGTGGGCACGTAGAGCAAGGGTGCTCGAACCTCGAAACAAATCTCCCGTGTTTGCATTGCTCTCTCTATCTCTCACTTGTATTTATATCTTGCATGCTGTTATTGTTCATATTCATTACATGCTTGATATACTTGTGCTTAAATTGATATATGCTTGAGGATTGTTTGCTCACACTTGTATTCAATTAAGAGAGCCATAGCGGCACCTCAACTCTTATCTAGAGGAATCTTGAGGAGATAGTCTAAAGCCCTTCATCGGGAATTCGGCTACACTCTTGTATTATACTTGATGTGTTTAGCTTATAGCTTTTAGTTTGCATAATAGTTTTTTAATTTCGCATTAATTCATCATTAGATTAGCTAGTCACCTATTCACCCCCTAGGTGATTTCATATGATTGGTGCACTTTCCATTCTCGATCATATTAGTTTTTGGTGCGTCTGTAAAAAAGATTTAGTGACCTTAAAAGATTTACTGACCATATAATTTGAATTGGATAAGGATATCAATTTGATAGATTCCCTAATTCTTTGATAAGAGAAGAAAAATCTGAAAATTGAATACCATCTAAAATTTGTTTGCGTGAATATGCATCTTATCTACACTTACACATTGATTTAAGTTTGGGATAATGAGGATTACGTAATACTTTAAAAAAAAAAGAAAAAATTATTAATTAGCTAGATACTTTGACCTCAAGAAGCCTTTGTATTTACACGAAAGTTAGTTAGATAAGTTAAAAAAATATTAAAAAATTATATTTATTAATAAGTCTAATGATCAATTAGTTTGGTATCCTGGCCTCAAGAAGCCTTGATATTTACACGAAAGATAATTGGATAAGTTATATGTATGAAAAAAAATGAAGTGCTTAAAGGCAACGGAGTGGTAATACTTCGAAACTTCTATATTGTTAAAAAAAAAGTTTAAGTATGAAAAGTTTGAATCAAAATCCCAAGTTAAGAGCTATCACATGTTCACAAAGATGCATAGGAACGAAAAACTTAGGAAAGATTGTGGGATATATTAGGATTTTAATCTCTAGGAGAAAAAGATGAGATTTCTTGATAAGAGATTGAACTTGAAGATGAGTGCTTATAAAAACTATTAATCTTATTTGCTACTGATACTCATTGAACAAAAATTATTTTTTCTTTTTATTTTCTCTTCTTTATTTTTCAATTATCCTTATTATTCTTTATCCTCATTTCTTAATCTCTTTACATTTTTCTTTGAAATTTATGATATATTTACTGCAAACCCTCACGAGACAACACTCATCCACTAGGATAACCTAAGGGTTTAACGGCTTGTGCAACTGTGATTCTTACGAAAGTGATGTAAATTTTTTTATTTTTTTTAGGATTTTTTCTTTTTAGATTAGGATTTAACTCGAGGACTAGAAAAACTTAGGTATGGGGGTGTGATAATTATGATTAAAATCTATATTTTATACCACCTTTATACCTCTTTTGTTACACGTTTAATACTGCATGGGTATTTTATTTAAGTTTATACAGAAATTAGGTCAAGAACACAAATTAGAGAAAAGAGATGAAAAAGCAGAAAATCAATGTGAAAGAGATGATTGCAGTGGTATATTTCAAGATTCAGATATCCAGATATCTAATAGGCTTATCAAAAGAGTCTATAAAATATGGAGAAGCCTAACAAAATTTTGAGATCAAATCAAGTCAAAGTTTAGCTTGGTAGCTGAATTTTCAGCTGATCAGGCACTGTTCAACAGAGAGCAAAAATCTATTTCAGACTCGGATTTAGACTGGATACATTTTAGTATTTTGATCATAACTTTCAATATAGGTATCCAATTTTAATGATTCAAGATAGTATGGAAAGAAAACGTAAAGGGTTACAATTCTTCTGTTGACACTGTTTATTAATTCAATTATTTGTCAAGCCGTGTTCAACAATCAACATCAGTCATTTACAGATCAATTCAGGATTGAATTCCCACAACAAACTGAAGTAGAATTGGAAGCCCTAATGTGTTTCTGATTGAATTGGCTGTGAGGTCCATATAAAGGACTGCAATCTCTTATAATTATATCAATCTCATTAATCTCTCATGACTCACATCATAGAAATAAATTTTATATTAGAGTTTTAGATTTCAGTTTCATGGCTTTTGGAGAATAAATTCTACATATTGAAGTTAAAGAAGAACAACAAGGAGGCATCATCTTGAGTTCCTACATTGGTGTTTTCTAATCTCTTTGTATTTTATTATTTTATGAAGTTCATATTATTTATCATGTTTTGCATCTTTTCAAACATGAACTAATTCTTCATAGTTAGGGCACTGATGTAGACTAAATATTATAATGATATAATCTTCTTGCTTTATGCTATTATATGCTTTGTTCTTCAAGTTTAAATTTTTGTATGTTAAGTTTTTTATTCTCAATCTTTCTTGTCATTAATTGGTATCCAACAATTATACGGATGGTTAGATTTGAGACCGAGAGGAGATAACCTACATAGCATCAGAGGAAAAGAAACCACAACTTGGCATGTTGAGACGGAGAAGTTGTGCAATCATATAGAAAAATTCACCTTATTTAATGCTTCTTCTAATGTGTAAATCTATTAGATTGAGAGATTGTAGGTTCTTAAATTAGAAGATAAAATTAGTATTGCTCTATAGAGAATATTAGTTAAGTTATGGACTTTCGATTGTGAATATGAATAGTTAGAATTCACTAGCACAAGCACAATTTTGTATTTGATTAGACTTGCAAATCAATTGCCCTAGCACTTTTATCTTATAAAAATTAACTCTTTTAGTTTCATGTTAGTAGTTTATATTAAATCATCTTTTTAATTAATTATTCAAATAAAATTAGAAAAATTAGTTTGGTACTCAATGACATCAATCCTCATTGGAACGATACTCTACTCACTACTTTATTACTTGTAAATGATTGGTGCACTTGCCATTCGATCAACATCAAGTTTTTAACGTCATTGCCATTGATAATCATGTGACACAATTTCCTCTAACAGCTCGTAGGCTTCATCTCTATCTTTTCGCATTAGTGTTCCACCGACTGCCGCATCACCATCATCTTTGTCTTCAGTTGTAGCCCGTTATAAAAGAATTGGATCTCCATCCAATCGAGGAGACTATGATTTGAAACTTTTCTAATCAAGCCCTTATATTTTTCCAAGCATCATAAATAGATTCAGTATCTAATTGGGTAAAGGTTGTGATATCACCTCGAAATTTTGCTAATTTTGCGGGTGGAAAGTAGTTGGTGAGGAATTTGTTTGCCATCTCATCCTATGTAGCAATTGATTCCTTCTGTAAAGATTTGAGCCATATCCTTACTTTATCTCTGACTGAGAAAGAAAAAATCATCAATTTCACCTTCTCCGATGGCACACTGCTATACTGCTGTGTATTACAAATCTCTAAAAAATTTGCAATATGCTTATACAGATCATCATTGAGAAGACCTCCAAATTGACAATCATTTTGCACCATCCGAATCAACCCTATCCTCAATTCAAAGTTGTCCGCTTGGGTTGTTGGCTTCTTAATGCATGATGTTGCTCCAATCAGGTAAGGAATAGCATAGTTCCTCAGTGCTCTTCTTTTATCTTGGTACGCCATCATCGCTTCTCGATCTTTCTTCTCTTTAAACAAGTGTCGTAAGGTACTGTCGATCTCTGGATCAAGAGTATGGAATTTTAGCACTCCTAAAACGTTTCATAAATCAATCAGAAAGCAGTTTTGAATAATCTTCCCCTGTCTCCACTATAGGTCAGTTGCGTAGCTGAAATTTCGGCTGCATGGCCGAACTCTTGCAGCTTTTGGGTTAGCGTCTTCTGTAGCTTGTAAAATAGAAAGTCCAGATGTCAGATTTGCAATCTAAATTCAAATTAAAACAAGTATAAAATATCTTTGATAATAATAGAAAGCAAACAATCCCCGGCAATGGCGCCAAAAACTTGATGTTGATCGAATGGCAAGTGCACCAATTGTTTACAAGTAATAAAATAGTGAGTAGAGTATCGTTCCCACGATGATTGATGTCTATTGAGTACCAAACTACTATTTTCTAATTTTATTTAAAAATTAATTAAAAGGATGATTTAATTTAAACTACTAACAAAAACTAAAAAGTTGATTTTTATAAGATAAAAGTGCTAGAAAATTGATTTCAGCAAATTTAATTAGATATAAAATTGTGCTTGTGCTAGTGAATTCTAACTATTCATGTAAACAATCGAAAGTACTTAACCTAACTAGTATTCTCTCTTTAGCAATACTAATTCTATCTTCTAATTTAAGAACCTAAAATCTCTCGATCTAGTAGATTTATAAGTTAGAAGAAGCATTAAATATGGTCAATTTTTCTATATGATTGCATAACTTCTCCATCTCAATATGCCAAGTTCTTGTTTCATTCCTATAATGCTATGCTAGGTTATCTCCTCTCGGTCTCAAACCTAACCAATCATATAATTGTTGGCCACCAATTAACAAAAAGAAGATTGAGAATAAAAACTTAACATGCAAATATTTAAACTTGAAGAATAAAACAGTAGAATAGCACAAAGCAACAAGATTATATCATCATAATATTTAGCCTATATCAGTGCCCTAGCTATGGAGAATTAGTTCATAGTTGAAAAGATGCAAAGCATGATAAATAATATTAACTTCATGAAACAATAAATTAGAAAGAGAAAGAGATTAAAAAACACCAATTTAGGAAATATAGATGATGCCTCCTTGTTGTTCTTCTTCAACTTCAATATGTACAATTTATTTTTCAAAAGCCAAAAAACTGAAATCTAAAGCCCTAATAAAAATTTATTTCTATGATGAGAGTCATGAGAGATTGATGAGATTGATAAAATTACAAGAGACTGCATCCCTTTATATAGACCTCAGAGCCAATTCAATCAGGAACACATTAGGATTTCTAATACTACTTCAGTTTGGTGTGGAAATTCAATCATGAATTGATGTGCAGGCAACTGATAATTATTACTGAATATGACTTAACAAACAATTGAATTAGGAAATAGTGTAAGCAAAAGAATTGTAACACTTTAAGTTCTCTTTCCATAACATCTTGAATCATTAGAATTGGATATCTATGGTGAAAGTTATGATCAAAATACTAAAACATGTCTAGTGTTAATCAGAGTCTGAAACAAATTTTTGCTCTCTGTTGAACAGTAGACAGCTACTCAGCCAAAAATTTAGCTGCCCAGCCTAACTTTGACTAGATTGACCTCAAACTTTTGTTAGATGCTTCTTCATATTTTATAGACTCTTTTGACAAGTCTATTATGTCTCTGTATGCCTGAATCTTGAAATATACTGCTGTAATCATCTCTTTAACATTGATTTTCTGCTTATCGCTTTTCTCTAATTTGTACTCTTGACCTAATTTCTACATAAACTTAAACAAAAATACCCATGCAGTATTAAATGTGTAACAAAAGAGGTATAAAAGTGGTACAAAATATAGATGACAATCATAATAATCACTGGACTATGCTAGAATAAGAACAACAAATGGAATTACAAATAAATTGCAATTATCTAACAAATATTCTAGGCTTAAGAATAATGTAAATCTTAATCGTAGTCTTCATCGTCTTTTGCTATGAAAAATACAATATTTATAACCAAAAAAGGGACAGGGGAAAGCGTCTGAAAATAGGGAGAGCAAATACTCCCGAACAGTGGCAACAAAGCCGCGATCCGTGACTTTTGATGCGGATCCATGGTTAGGATCTGGCTAGCTGGCTAGATCCAAGGGCCGTAGGTCTTTCCTGCTTTAATTCTCCTTTATCTTCAGTATATTTGTAGTTTGAGCTCCGATTTCAATCTGATCTTCATTGATCTTCGTTGATTCTCCATTTAACTGAATAGATCTCTAGAAATCTGATTTAACCAAACTGGATTTGGAGCTATCTTCAGCTAACAAAATAGATCCAGTTATAACTGATTTTAACTAGTGTTATTGCCATAATCATCTCTCCCTTAATTAGGATTAACCTGCAAATTAAGACAAGGTTATTAGCAGGATTTAGTACAGAACAGATGCAGGAGTTTAATAATAAACACACCCCCACACCTATCCATTACTCGTCCTCGAGCAAAAACTCAAAAGACAGAGAAATTATTGGGCCACTTTCGCCGGTTACACGACTGCATTGAGCATGTGCATGAAGCCATTAAACCTTTAGGTTATCCCTAAAAGACGAGTTTTGTCTCGTGAGGATTTTCAGTGATTTTCACCCACAAAATCCAGTGAAAGAAATAATAGATAAGAAAAGACTAAGATAAAAAGGATAAATAATAAATAAGGATAACTGAAAAATAAAGAAAAGAAAAGGAAAAGAGATTTTTTTTCTCTATTTCACAATAAGTAGTTACTAGCAATTAAATTCATAAGTTTCCACTAGTTTAAGTATAATCAAGATCAATCATAAAATTAAGAAATCTAATCATCTTTTTTTAAAGATTTAAATTCAATATTTTTACACCAATCCTTCATGAGTCTTCCAATCCTATGCATCTTTGTGTAAGTGAAAAATAGTCTAAGTTTTAGAATATTGGATTCAAACTTCACTTTTTTTAAATAAATATATAATATTTTTTTTAGAACTGTGAAGTATTACTATTTCGTTACCCTTTAAGCATTTCTTTTTCTTTTTTTTAATATGTATAACTCATCTAATTTTCTTTTGTGTGAATATCAAGGCTTCTTGAGACCTTGATGCCTAACTAATTGATTATTAAATATGCTAATACAAATATTGTATACTTTATTTTTTTTAAACTTACCTAATTACTTTTTGCATAAATACCAAGGTTCGCTTAGGTCAAAGCACCTAGCTAATCAATAATTAGATTTGTTTATTTTTCTGTCTCACACACACACACACATATTCAAAACAGGTTAGGCTATCATCATCATCCCAAACACAAAACTTATGTGTACGTGTATATAAGATGCATAACTATGTCAACAAATTCTAGATGGTGCTTATTTTTCAAATTTTTTCTCTAAATCAAAAATTATAGATTCTTTCAAATAAATCTTTACCATCAAAATTTCACACTTTATTTTATTTTAATTCTTTAAAACTAGTTATACTTTTTGTAAAATAAACTTTTTTTATAAGAAGAAAATTTATGTTAATAACTAAACTATGTTAGCTATATTAGTGAAACCCTCCCCCACACCTATCTCAAGCATTGTTCCCAATGTATAAAAAAAAAATGTAGATTCATGAAATAAAATGTAAAATAGATGATGTTACCGATACATTGGATCGAATAGACCGATAGCTGTCTCATTTACCGACACTGATTCCAAGAAAGATTTAAGGCATTGACCGTTTACCTTAAAATCATTCACATTCTTAGTGTCACTGATCTCCACAGCACCGTGTGGAAACACGTATTTACAATGAATTGCCCAATCCATCTTGACTATAGTTTTTCTAGAAAAAGATGAAGCCTAGTGATTGAAGATTTACCTACACAGAAAATACAGAATTTTAGAACTTATGAATAGAAGTGCAAGGTAATAAATACTACCGCTGTAACAAGTGTTATGCGGGTCGTGATCTATGAGGAGGAACTTGCGATGGAAGTGTGTTGAAAGTTCTCTTTTAGTTTACTTAAGATGGTTAAAAGTTCTTCTCTTGTTCTTATAAAGAAAAGGAAAATAAAGTATATGGTTAAGTTATAAAGAAAGTGGTACATTGAAAAGATGGAGAAAATGAAAAATGAGTTTATACAATTAAAGTGAAAATATTAAATAGAAGAGAGTTGTGATTGGTGATAATCTAAACTAAAGATTAAAAGAAAAAGAAGAAAACTCTAAAAGTACTTACATACCTCTTTCGGTTGATGACTTACCTTGAATCCTTGGTGAAAACTTACCTCGTCTTGAAAGCGAGCAAAGCATGGAAAATAGGATCTTCCCCGTTCCCACTTAAACTATGAATTTAAATGCAAGCAGAAAATAAATATAAACAGTTTTCCACCACCATAAGCCATCAAGGGCACTTGCAATGGTAAGGCATATTCGATGCTATAGGTTTCATTTGGATTATCATCAAAACCCAATAGAAGAAGAGTAAGAGAAGAAGATAAATATAAAAACATAACATTGATTCAATTCATTAAAAATGGATGAAAGAAGAACAACTTACATCGTTATCACCTTCAGTACAAGCTTCACTCTCATTCTTTCACGAAACTCTTCTCTCTTATCTCAGTCACATGAATAAAATGAAAAATTACATTAAAAAAATATTAAGTTACGAACTAAAGAACAACCTAGCCTATACTCTCTGCTGAATTGTTCCCTCTGGCCTCAGAATTTGTAGGTATTTATAGCAAAATGCAGAAGGAGGAGAGCGCCTGAAGATAGGGGAGCAAACGCTTCCCTTATCTCACTTAATTGCCACATAAACGTGGCTTAGGCCGCGTTTCTGCTGCTGGGCCAGATGCCACATCCAGCATTTTAGCTCCCAGTTTTGATATTTCATCTATTTATCTAACAAGTTTCTTGATTTGAGCTCTGCATTTGACGATAACAGTATTGATCTTCAGCTAACCGAAATGAATGCATAAAAATCCAAACTAAATCGGTTTTCATGTAATGTTATCTCTCTAATTTGCTCTGAACTTCAGCTGAACATTTGCCCTCATTCTTGATTTAGATTTAATTTGAATTTCAGTGGGCTTTTGTGCTCATTTTCTCTCCTCTTTCATTTAGTAAAGGTCCTACAAATAATTAGACAAAAGGATAATTAAATAGCATTAACAAATAATATGGGAATGTGATGATCAATATGCAATATTGGTGACTGATCACACCCCAAACCTATCTTTTGCTAGTTCTCAAGAAAAACAAAAATGTAAAATAGAATTAACCTAGTCTAACTCACTTTCGTAAGATTCACGGTTGCACTTAGCATGTGCAACAAGCTGTTAAAACTCTAGGTTACCCCTAGAGGATGAGTTTTGTCTCGTGAAAGTTTTCACTGGATTACACCCACAAAATCCATAAAGAAAGAGAAACAAAATGTTAGTATTTTCGAAAAGCATTTTGAAAAAGAGAGAAAATATTTGAAGTATTATTTTAAGAGTTCAAGTAATCTATAAGTTATAGGAAAATTGAATTTTTCATTCCTAAACTTAATCTCTATTTAAAATCTTGTTATCAATCAAGATAAAGAGTCAAACTGTATTTTTCATCTAGTCTATTACTTTATCCTAAGTCTTATATACTTCGTGACCGTGAAATTTTAACTAGGGATTCTTTAACTCTAACTCTTATACCTTATTTATTTTTTTATATTTTTGGTGGTATTATTCCATAGTTCTATTAGGCTTTCTAATCTACTCATATAACGAGTCTTTAGTCGATGACACCCAAACCGGACGGTCTTCTTAGGGCACCAGGTGAGAAAACATCTCAAGAACTCGAGCAAACAAGGTCACAAAACTAATGATTTTATTTATTATATGGACCACTTTTAGGCGTGAACACTTATGCTTTATGAGCCATAAGTACCCAGCTTAATCAGAGAATTTTTGATATATAATTTATTTTTTTAATAACGCATAAGAATCTTTATTTTGAACCCTAAGTATGTAAGTGTATAAAGTATGCATATTTCATAAAGGTAAAATCAAAACTAAATTACTTTTTCAAATTTTCTTCCTGACCCTAGAAATCAAAAAAATAATCTTATTTTAACCAAGTATAAGAAATCCTAATTATAATTCTCCTATTCCGTAAAATTAACTTAATTTCTTACAAAAAATAGGTCAAAATATTGTTTCTCTTTTTAAAAAGTTTTTAATAGCAAAGAAAATGTTAATTTTTTTTAAAATTAAAAAAACCTATGTCATGTTACAGCACTCCCCCAAACCTACATACATTGTCCTCAATGTATGAATAAATGCATAAATGCATGAAAAAGAATAAAGAGAAGGAAAATATTTCCTCAAGGTGGTGGTTCCGATGGTTGTCGGATTGGGCCAAGCATTGCTACCCAGTTAAGATAATGTGGTGGTTCATAAAATCACTTTTATTGACCTCTTTTCTATTACAATCCTCAATATGAATAGGATCATACAAGATCTTATCATGAAAATTATTCCTTTTAATATGACCAATCTTGGAAAATCACCACTGAGTCATTATGGACCCTACCTTAGCCCAACAAAAGAATGTGACCAGGTATAATTGTTGACTTGGGCTCAAGATGGATAGGTTCAGGGACTATTATTAACTTAGAAAAATCAACTTTGGGTTCGAGAGTCAGTTTTGATTCAAGAGTTGAGTCCAAATCAAAGAATTTAATTTCACATTCTTTTTCCATTAATGAAATGTTACTATCAAGAAGATGTGGTTCAATTTCAAAATCTATGGATACAGAAATCAATGATCGCTCAGGAAATGGGTCCAACTTGGGTAAGGATACTGGAGTAAATATCGATTCAAGAATTGGAATTGAATCACAAAATTGTTGGTCGGGGTCACATTCATGTTCAAGTTCAAGTTCAATTTCATTGAAATGAAAACTTGCCAATTTGTCAATTGGTTGATATTGGTCAAGTTTAAGATTTTGTGATGAATTGAATCTTAGTCAAAGTCTTCAAGATATCATGATTACTGGTTTTCATCAATATGGCTAGAAGTGTCAGGAATAGTCAAAGACTGGGTAGGAGAGTTTCTTTATTCCTGCGGATGTTTTCTAATCAACTAAGTCTTGCTTCTATCATATCGAAATGATTGTTTTAGAATTGAATCATGGATTCCATACCTTTTTCTAAGTCAGTATGTTCTTCTTGTTACAGGACTTAGAAAATTGAGTAAGGATCTTGAATTTGAAAATTTTGATGGAATTTCGAGTTTATATTTATTCAGATAAGACCAATCTGGCATACTTGGTTGGTTAAAGTTATGAAATGCAGGGTTGGTAATATCCGAGTCAAAAGAGGTCGGGGTGAAGTATGGATTACTATTTGTATTGGAATAATTGTAATTGTAATTCAATCACAAAGATGTCAAAAATAAAACTAAAAAGAAGCAAACAAACAAATAAACAAAGAAAAATCTAGCCTAAATTAGGGCAGATCATAGACCTAGACGACTCCTAATTGGTTTCGACTGTCCACGAGGAGTATATTGCAGAATCTGACCACAGGTTAATCAGCCAGGTATGGGCAAAACCAGTGAGAAGTATTCGTGCCTAAACAACGGGCCTAATTATGCCAAACCTCTATTCTTTAAGATTTCGCCTCTCAATCTCTAACCTTTGATAGCGATTTGGTAAGAGTCAAATTCTAATTAACTTCCCCTTAGGTCAGTCTTCTATCGAGTCCGAGATGTCCTAGGGCCAACATTTCTCAGTTTTAAGTTCAGCTTGAGTTAGTAAGTGAGGAGATTATTTTGTGGGCTAAGGCAGGGTAATGACTTTCCCACCTTATCTTGTTTATAAGACAAGCTCTTAATTCATTTTAGTGAAATGTACAAATATATAGCAAAAAAGTAACACTCAAGAAATATTTTATACAAGAATGAACCTTATACTAAATGCTATACATACATACCTTGGCTCCAGCACTCTTCAACAGTAAATAGAAAATGTAACGAAATATACACGTGCCTAAATACGAGTCTAAATATTTTTTAGCATTTACAAACAATAATTTACTATTGAGATTAGAAAAGTATGTACATTGAGTTAAACAAGAAAATAAATAGCTGCATAAACTAACACTTTGCAATTCAACCATCCTGCAAAATATACAGGTTAGTAATTCACTCAGATTGCCGCGAGAATACGGTAAATCAGAGGGTTCTAGGCTCTACTTTCTTGAACAGAGTCTAGGGTCACATATATGTCCACTGCAGCAAAAATTTCCTTGATGTCTCCTCCTGTACACAAGAACAAAGAAGAAAGTTACCTAAAATAGTAAATTAAAAAGAGTTACTGTCCCTCCGCAACAACGACGCCAAAATTTGATTGAGTATTTACTTGCATAGAAAATACAAAATTTTAGAACTTAGAATAGAAGTGCAAGGTCCTAAATACTACCGTTATAGCAAGTGGCTATGCGGATCGTGATCCACAAGGAGGGACTTGCAATAAAAGCGTGTTGTAAGTTCTCTTCTAGTTTACTTAAGATGGTTAAAAGTTCTTCTCTTGTTTTATAAAGAAAATAAAAATAAAGTTTATGGTTAAGTTAAGAATAAAGTGGTAGATTGAGAAGGTGAAGAAAATGGAAAATGAGTTTATGGAAAGAAAGTGAAAATATTAAATAGAAGAGAGTTGTGATTGGTGGTAATCTAAACTAATGATTAAAAGAAAAGAAGAAAAATCCTAAAAGTACTTACTTTCCTCTTTCGATTGATGACTTACCATGAATCCTTGGCAAAGGCTAACCTCATCTTGAAGGCAAGCAAAGCATGACAAATAGGATCTTTTACGTTCCCAGACTTAAACTATGAATTTAAATGCAAGCAGAAAATAAATAGAAATGATTGTCCATCACCATAAGCCATCAAGGGCACTTGCAATGGCAAGGCATGTTCGATGCTATAGGTTTCATTGGGATTATCATCAAAACCTGATAGAATTAGAGTAAGAGAATAAGAAAAACATAAAAATATAACTTTGATATTCAGTAAAAATGGAAGAAAAGAAGAATAACTTATACTAGTGTCATCCTCAGTACAAGCTTCACTCTCATTCCTCTATGAAACTCTTTGCTTATCTTGTTACATGAATAAAATGAAAAATTACATTAAAAAGAAAACAAAAATCCTCTATTACGAACTAAAGAACAACCTAGTGTATACTCTCTATTGAATCGTTCCCTCTGTCCTGAAAATTTGCAGGTATTTATAACAAAATATAGAAGGGGGAGAGCGTCTGAAGATAAAGGAGCAAGTGCTCCCCTTTATCTCGCTTAATTGCTATGGAAATGAGGCTTGGGCCATGTTTCCGCGGCTTAGGTGTGACCATGTGGCTACATCGGGGAGTACTGCTCTCAGCTTTGATATTTCATCTGTTTATCCAATAAGTTTCTTGATTTGAGCTCTGAATTTGACGATATCAGTATTGATCTTCAGCTAGCCGAAATGGATTCATAAAATTCTGAATTTAACCAGTTTTTATTTGGTGTTATCTCTCTGATTTGCTCTGATCTTAAGCTAAACGTTTTTCTTTATGCTTGATTTTGATTTAACCTAAATTTCAGTGGGCTTTTGCAATCGTTTTCTCTCCTCTTTCATTTAATAAAGGCCCTATAAATAATTAGACAAAAAGATAATCAAATAATAGAGTTTATTAAATAAATAATATAAAAATGTGATGATAAATATGCAGTATTGGCGACCAATTACCTAAAGTTATAGAGTAAGACTTTTTATCCAGGGATAAAAGCTTTCCTTATGACATGTTTATCATGAAAAATCTTACCTATATCTTTTGTGATCTTCGCATTCTTATAGGCCTCATTTCTTAACTCTTTTAATTCAAAAAATTGTAATTTTCGAAGGCCACTGGCCTTCTCCAAATCAAAATTTAGCTGCTTGATTGCCCATAAAGCCTAGCGCTCTAACTCAACAGGCAGGTGACAAGCATTCCCAAAGACTAACCTATATGGAGACATCCCTAAAATCATTTTGAAAGCCGTCTTGCAGGGCCATAAGGCATCTGTAAGTTTGTTGAACCAATCTTTCCAGTTTTGGCTCACTGCCTTCTCCAAAATAAGTTTAGTTTGTCTATTAGAGACTTCTACCTGCCTAGTGGTTTGAGAGTGATAAGGTGTGAATAATTTGTGTGTTATGGCATATTTCCGCACAAGAGCTTTAAAAGTTCTATTGCAGAAATGACTGTCATTGTCGCTAATTATGGCTTGAGGAGTTCCAAAGTGTGAGAAAATTTTCTCTTTCAAGAACTTATCAATAATGTTGTTGTCATTAGTCTTGCTAGGAATGGCTTCTACCCATTTTGACATATAATCTACAACAACCAATATATATTGATTTCCAAATGAGTTAGGAAAAGAACCTATAAAGTTGATGCCCCAAATATTAAAAAGTTCTATTTTTAGAAATGGGTTGAGAGGCATCATATTTCGTTTCGAAATCCTTCTCACTATTTAGCATCTAAGGCACATCTTGCAAAACTCATAGACATCTTTGAACAAAGTGGCCAATAAAACCCACTTGCAGCGCTTATTCAACAGTTTTGCGGGAACCAAAGTGTCCATCACATATAAGTTCATGACAAAAGAACAGAACAATCTTAATTTTCTCATCGAGAATGCATCTCCTAATGATTTGGTCAGAACAGTACTTAAAAAGATACGATTCCTCCCAAAAGAAATACCGGACTTGAGATAAGAACTAGTATATATCCTATTTCGACCAATGAGATGGAGTTTGGTTTGTGACTAAGTAGTTCACTATGTCAGCAAACCAAGGCTTTCTAAATGCAACTAAGAATTGTTCATCGAGAAAGTCATCATTAATAGGCAATTCGTTGCATAGAAAGTTTGGGATATACGAGAGATGGTCAGCAACAATATTTTTTGCGCCATTCTTATCTCAAATCTTGAGATCAAATTGTTGAAGAAAGAAGGTCCAACAAATTAGTCAGGCCTTCGCATCCTTTTTCATCATAAAGTATCTCAGCGTAGAATGATCGATGAAAATTATGGTTTTGGACCCAAGTAGATAAAGGTGAAATTTCTCTAACGCAAATACCACCGCCAAGAATTCTTTCTCGGTTGTATTGTAGTTCAATTGCGCATCATTAAGAGTCCTACTTGAGTAATAAATTACATGTTGTTTGTTATCAGTGCATTGTCCTAATACAGCGCCTATGGTAAAATCCGAAGCATCGCACATGATTTCAAATGGCTTTGAAAAATCTAATGCAGAAATGATTGGTGCATAAATAAGTTCTTTTTTAAGATTTTCTCAAGCACTAAGACATCCATTATCAAAAGTGAAGGCCACATCCTTAGCTATAAGGTTAGTTAAGGGTCTAACAATTTTACTAAACTCCTTAATAAACCTATGATAAAAATCGGTGTGTCCTAAGAAGGATCAGATATATTTGATACATTTAGGCATAGGGAGCTTTGCTTTTACATTAATCTTGGCTTTATCCACTTTAGTTCCACTCATTGAAATTTCATAACCCAAGACAATTCCATATCTTACCATAAAGTGACATTTTTCACAATTAAGTGTTAAATTTTTCTTTGCATAATGTTGGAGGACAAGTTCGAGATGGTGAAGACATTGATCGAAGGAGTCTCCATAAATGGAGAAATCCTTCATGAATATTTCTAAGAATCGTTATACCATGTCAGAGAAATGACTCAACATGCAACATTGGAATATTGTTGGGGTATTGCACAGGCTGAAACACATTCAACGACAAACAAATGCCCCAAATGAACAAGTGAATGCGACCTTCTTTTGGTCCTTTGGAGCTATGGGAATCTGATTATACCCGAGTAACCGTTCAAGAAACAGTAATACTCATAACCAGCTAAACGTTCAAGCATTTGATCAATGAAGAAAAGCGAAAAGTGGTCCTTACGAGTTGCAGCATTTAACTTCCTATAGTCAATACAAACTCGAATCTTTATAGGAAGCTGAGGTTGGATTAACTGTTTGTTCTCATTTTCTACCATGGTGAAACTAGATTTCTTCGGAACCACGTGGAAAGGACTGACCCATTAGCTATCGGAAGTGGGATAGATGATCCAATTGTCTAGGATTTTTAGAATTTCAGAACGAACAGCCTCTTACATTATAGGGTTTAACCTACACTGCGGGTCTCTTTTGGGTGTCGCTTCTTTATTGAGATGAATGTGATGTTGAACTATAGCTGGACTCAACCCCTTGATGTCAATCATGGTCCAACCAATTGCTTGCTTATGTTTTCTAAGAACTTACATAAGACTTTCTTCGTGCCTGTTTGGAAGGAGGAATTGAATTGAGTAAGAGTTCAGAGTAAACAGTTTATATCCATGTGCTGATTATCAAACTCCGAATATGTATGAAGATTTACTTTACTCCTTCAAATCACCATTCGTAGCACAAGCTATAATGGGTCATATCCGCGGGAGGGCTAGCGATGGAAAACAAGTGCAAGAAAGTAAAGAACTTGAAAGTAAATACAATAGAGCAAGAAAGACTTGAGGAAGGGAAGCTTGAGCCTTTGTATTGAGTTGTCACTTCTTCAATTACAGAGATCTTTCTCACCCTCACTCTCTCTTTCTAGATCTAGAAGGAGAAAATAAAAATTACACAGGAAGACTAAAGAGAGTTTAAAGAAATCCTAACTAATTGCCTAAATAAAATATTATTCTCTCCTCTCTTTTTTACAGAGGCCCTGGGGGTCTATTTATAGGCTTCAGGAGAAGATCACATCCAACAACAGCCGTAGGATTAATCACTTGATCAACTGCCAAGGAAGTGCCGCGGATCCGCAGCTAGGGCCGCGTTTCCGTGGCAACATCTTGGCTGTTGCGCCAACGATTTCTCTGACATTCTGTTATGTTGCGTGTGCCCAGCTGGAGCTTCTAAAAGTTGGAGAATATACTTTGGATCATTCTAGAATTGGGCTTCATGGTTGTGGGCACCTAAAAACACCTTTAGTACCTTAAAAATCTCAAGCTTTGGGCCTTCTTCTCCATTAAAGAATAGACCTGAAAATTAAGAGAGAAAAGCAATAAAAATCCTATTTTTATTAACATAAAGCATGGTAAGGTGGTATAAAATGATGCAAAATGAACTCCAATCACACCCCTATGCCTAGCTTTTGCTCGTCCCTGGGAAAAATAAGTAAAGAAAAAGAGAAAAATCCTAACTAAATTATTACACCACTTTCGTAGGTGACACGATTGCACTGAGCTCGTACAATAAGCCGTTAAACTTCTAGGTTACCCTGGAGGAGGAGTGTTGTCTCCTGAGGGTTTTCAGCAGATTGCACCCATAAAATCCTAAGAAAAAGAAAAAATGGTAGTGTTTTTTCAAAAAAAAGAAAAGGAAGAAAAAAAGTTTATGATCCATTTTTTTCAAGAATTTCGGTAATCAAAAGGTT
Organism: Agave tequilana; assembly: GCA_038442645.1. Lineage (NCBI taxonomy): Eukaryota > Viridiplantae > Streptophyta > Magnoliopsida > Asparagales > Asparagaceae > Agave > Agave tequilana. The sequence goes on along the minus strand of JAVJIF010009312.1, from coordinate 102,637 downwards.
TCAGGTTACCCTAAACTTTTCCTTCTTTTTATAAGCCTCCATTCTAAGTTTCATTTTCAACTTAGGTTAAGTTTTCAAAAAATAAAGAGAGAATTAGATTTTGTATCAAGCCAAACAATATACATTTATATGTATGAGAAATTGTTCTTAGACTATGGTAATATATATATATATATATATATATATATATATATATATATATGTATATTATTTTTATTTATTTATTTATATATTTACATTTATTTATTCCCTTAGTTTCATTAGGCTTTCTAATTCACTCATGTAGCGAGCCTTTTACCGATGACTCCCAGACCAGACGGTCTTAGGACACTAGATGAGGATACATCCCTAAGGTTTAAGGACTCGAGTAAATTAGGGCACGAATGCTAAGGACTCAACCACGTTTAGGCATGACTGGTTATGCTTCCTAAGGCACAACTAACCAGCTTAATTGGTGATCAAGTTTTTATTCATTTATCTATATATATTTTTATTTTTTTCTTCTTCTTTTTTTATACATATATATAAATATAAACAAAGTTACTAAGCCCTTGATTAATCCCTCAATATGTAAATGTATATAGTGCTTAAGAAAAATTCAAAGTCTAACTATCTTCTATTCTTTTCTTTCTTAACCTAAAGATCCAACAATACTTCTTATTTTGACTTATATTAAGAAATCCTAGTTTAGAATTTCCTTAATTCCTAAGATCAAGTTAATTCTTTTTAAAAATGGATCACATAAAATATTTTTTCTTTTTTTCATTATTATTATTTTCCTTTTTTATATATAAGAAAGAAAAATCTAAGAAAATCCTAGAAAATCTAGAAAAAATCCTAAAAACTAAAAAAAATTCTATGTTTGTATCTACCTGATTGCTCACATTTATTGCATTATTCTTTATTATATTCCACATTTATCATGTAATAAATCTGCTAAATTCCTTGTCTTAAATGTTTATTTTGTAGAAGATAATCATGAGGAGAAAGAGAATAAAATTAAATAAATATCAGTTAAATTCAGATTTAACTAGATCTATTTGGTTAGAGGAGGATGATCCCAAATCAAGTTGGTTAAATTCAGTTTTTGGTGAATCAGGTGGTTAAAGTTAAAGATCAACCAAGGATAACGTCAAATATAGAGTCCAAATCCATAGGGATAAATAGATAGAGAGAAGATCAATGGATGAGAAGAAGCAATTTTGACTGGATACATTTTAGTATTTGAATCATAACTTTCGCTACAAGATCGCAAATCTGATGATTCAAGATGATCTAGACAGAGGACTTAAAGGGCTACAACTCTTAAGTTGATCATTGTTTCTAATTCTGTCATTGGTAAGTCATTTTAGCAATCAATACACCATTAAGCTGCAGATCAGAACTGAATATCCACATCAAATCAAGTTTGAAGATAAGGGAAGGATTCAAATTCAGAAATAGCCAGCTTCCCTTATCTTCATACTCGTCTACCCTCTGCATTTCTCCTATAAATATCGGCAATCTCAAAGGCAAATGGGGGACGGTCAAGCAGAGAGTAGAACTTGGGCTAATTTGTAGTTTGTAAATTAGGTTTTTAGTTTTCTTTCGTGTAATTTTTGTTTTATTTATGTAACTGAGAGGAGTGGAGACTTTCATGGAGGAATGAGAGCAAGCTTATACTGAAGGTGACACCGGTGCAAGTAATCTTTTCTTCTATTGTTATTTGAATCGAATCGAGGTTTCCTTTTCTTTTCTATTCTTGTTTTTGTTCGCTTTCCTCTGATAGGTAGTAAAAAATGCATATTTATCACTACATTTACTATCACATTTTCATATTTATTCCTACAATTATGCACTATTACTAATGTTTTATTATTTTATGTGTGCAGGCCTTGAGTAATTAATTAAATAAAGAATAAAGCCTTAAATGAAGCCCAAAAGCCCATGTCCAAGCCCAATGTAAAAGTTGCAATTACTAAAAAAAGAGGAAAGGGATAGACTTCTACTCAATCCTAATTACTTGCAGGACAAGGATAAAGATAAAAGTAGAAGAGTGCTAGGATTACAAAATCGTTTTAAAAGATTTGGAAGATTTGAATTTAGGGTAACTTGCTTCCCAAGTTATCCCGAATTTTCAAAATAAAGAGTCGGTATGCCATATCTAAAAGGATACACCCAGATGGACGGACCAGAGGAGGCCACGTGCGCCGCGAAAACGCGGCCAAAGCCGCGTTTCCGCGGCAATACGGATGAGACTGGATACCTGTTTTTGTGGGAGAGTTGTACCGGGACTCTACGTCTTCCGTCTCCTATAAATACCCCTGCAGAGTAACAGAGAAGGGCGTCCAGTGCAGTACAGAAACAAATCTAGGGTTTTTCTTAGGCTAACTTGTAGATTGTAATTTAGGTTTTCTTTATTTTCTTTTTTTTTTTTGTAATTTTTATGTAACTGAGAGGAGAGGATACTTTCATGGAGGAAGGAGATCAAACTTGTACTGAAGGTGACAATCGGTGTAAGTAATCTTTTCTTCTATTGTTAATTGAATCAAATCAAATTTTATTTCTTTTTTTCTATTCTTGTTTTGTTTTTCTTTCTCTCTTTTGTGTTTGTGGATCCATGTGAAACCAAGAGCTTCGAAGGTGCCTTCTCCTTGCAAGTGCCGTTGATGGTTTATGATGATGAATATCTACTTCCATGGTAGCGTAGTTTGCCCTTTTTATTTCATAGTATAGATTGGGAGTAGGGAAGATCTCATATTCCATGCTTCGTTCGCCTTCAAAGAAAGGTACGTCATTGACACGGCTCCAAGGTAAGAAGACGTCGAAGAGGTAAGTAGGTTTTTAGTTTTTAGTTTTCTTTCTTTTAATTTTAGTGTAAATCACAAATTCCCAATCTTTTTCACACTTCTTCATTGTAAATATCATTGTAAATAACATTATAAAAAAAAGGAGAACTTACTAAACAAGCTTCCATCGCTAGTCCCTCCCTGTGGATCACGACCCGCATAGCCACTTGCTATAGCGGTAGTATTGAGCACCATGCACTATTATTCTTAAAACTGAAATTCTATATTTTATGTGCAGGTAAAAATATCAATCAAAATTTTGGCGCCGTTGCCGGGGAGGGACTGTAAGTTATTCTCTAAAAAAAAACTAATTATTGATTTATTTATTATTTTTGTTTGCAGGTTCGGAGAACAAGAAAACTAACAGCAGCAAAGGACATATAGCAACTCTGTGCCTCTGCCCTCGAAGGCAGAGCAGCAGAGCCTACTACAGAGCCGCATTTGCGCGGCAATAGCCGCGTTTTCGCGGCCCGAGTAGTGAACTACTCATTGTGTTTTCTGCAGGTTGCTGGAAATTTAAAGTTAGACTTGCTGTTCTGTTAAGTTTTCTCTGTAATCACCCTGCACACTACTAATTAATTAACAGTAACCTATTTGTTGAAAAAAAAATTAGACTCTTGCATATAGGCATGTGTCTATTTAATTTTGTTTAATTTTTGTTGAAGAGTGCTGGAGATAAGGTACGTTCGCATTGCATGTAGACTAGAAAGCACCCTTGGCTGATTTACTGCTTTTGAGTGAATATTTGTCTATTGCTTTACACGTGCACTAAATCACTTTAAGGGCATAACCCATAAATAAGATAAGGTAGGGATTTCATCACCCTTCCTTGGCCCACAAACAATCTCCTCACTCACTAACCCAAGCCTAACTAAAAATGAGTAGACGTTGGTCCTAGGGACATCTCGGACTCAACTAGGAGATATCCTAAGGGGGAACGGTGTTAGAATTTGACTCCTGTCAAATCAGTGTCTAGGAAGGGGATTAAGGGCCGAAAGCCCGAAGATTGGTGGTTATTTAATTAAGGAACGTCTTGGACGAAAAACCTCCCACCAATCTTTCTCTGACCTGGCTGATTAGCTTGTGGTCAAAGTCTGCATTATACCTCCCGTGGACAGTCTAATCAGTTAGGAGTCGTCTAGGTCATAAGTCTGCCCTAACTTAGGTTAGAATTTTTTTTTTCTTTTTTGTTTGCTTATTTGTTTGTTTTCTTTTTTTTGTTTCTGTTTTATTTGTGATATGGCTTATAACAACAATTTTTTCAATTTTAATAATAATTCATATTACACATCAACCTCTTTTCGGATATTACCAACCCGGCATATCATAACTTTAACCAACCTAGTGTGCCAGATTGGTCTTATCCGAATCATTACATGCCCCAGTCCCAATACTATGAACAAGACTGGAATAATCATCACTACTCTTCACAGAGTCAATGGGAATACAACGCCCCTGAGCCATATTGTCAACCACCTGTTCAACCATTATCTTCATATACTTCTTTTACCACATCACCAATGTTTCAGTCCTCCAATGATCCATTCAATGGGTTAGAAGAAAAAGTGGATCGTTTGCAAGATATAATGAATGATCAAATTTCTAGACTCTCAAATATTCTTGAACTAACCAACCAAGTTGATAGGAACCAAGAATCATTCTGTCTAGAAGACCTTGATCAAAATTCAATTTCATTACATCAATATGAACTTGATCAATCCCAATCTTTGGACAAATTGGCTAGTTTTAATTTCAATGAGATTGAATTAGATTGTGAATGTGAACCCGATCTCCAACTTTGCAATTCAGTTTCCATCTTTGAATTTATGTTGACTCCGGTATTCTTACCCAATTTGGACAAATTTTCTGAGCCAACATTTATTCCCGTACCCATAGATCATGAAATTGAATCACCCATTTTTGATGATCATCATATTGAACTTGAACAATTTCATACTTTTGAAAGTCCCATTGACAAATTGGCAAGTTCTCATTTTTATGAAATTGAACTCAATAAGATATGTGACCTTGATTCTCAAATTTGTTGTGATCGAGTTCAAATTTCCGAATCAATATTGACTCATGTTCTGTTACCCGATTTAAGTAATATTTTAGAGTCAGTTTTGATTCCCACTCCTGTCATTCTTGAACTTGAATCACCAATAGTAAGTCACATTCCATTGTGGGAAAATGATTGTGGACTTGAGTTTCAATTCTTGGACTTGGACTCAACGCTTGAACCAAAACTAACTCTCGAACCCCACGTCAATTTTCTCGAGTTTGTATTGGATCCTGAACCTATCATTCTTAAGTCCAAGTCAACCATTCTACCAAGTCACATTCTTTTGTTGGACATAGGTATAGACCATGATGACTCTGTGATGATTTTCCAGGACTGGTCATGTAAAGGAAGTAAGTTTCACGATAGGATCTTCCATGATCCCATCCATACTGGGGACTGTAAACATATAAATAGAAAAGAGGTCAATAAAGGTAGGTTCCGTGAACTACCACATTATCTTGATTGGGTAGCAACGCTTGGCCCAATCCGACCAGCACCGAACCACCACCTTAAGGTAATATTTTCCTTCCCTTTCTTCTTTTTCATGCATACATGCATTCATTCATACATTGAGGACAATGCATGAGATAAGTGAGGGGGAGGGTTTACTAACATACTAACATAGGTAGATACTAAAAAAAAAATGGAAAAAAAAGGGGGACAATACTTTGACTTATCTTTTGAAAGAAATCTAAGTTAGTCTTAAGATTTAGGAAAATCATGATTAGGATTTCTAAAAACTTGGTCAAAATAAATAAATTGTTGAATTTTTAGGTATAGGAGGAAAATTTGAATAAGTAATTAGTCTTGATTTTTACCTTAATGAAATGTGCATACCTAATACATTTACATATCTAGGATTCTAAGACAAAGACTCTTGTGCCCTATAAAAAATAAAAAAATTGAAAAAAAAGGGAATTCACTGATTAAGCTGGATACATGTGCCTCAAGAAGCATAAGTATTCACGCCTAAAGGTGATTGTATAAATAAAAACCTTAGTTTCGTGGCCTAGTTCACTCGAATCCTTAAGTCCGTTGGGTGTTTTCTCACCCAGTGCCCTAAAACTGACCGTTTGGGAGCCACCGACTTTAAGTTCGCTACATGGGTGGATTAGAAAGCCTAAGAAAACTAAAAAAATATTATATATGTATTAACACATCTAATAGTCAATTAGTTAGGTATGAGGGCCTCATGAAGCCTTGATACTTACACGAAAGAAAATTAGATGAGTTATACATATTAAAAAAAAAGAAGAGAAAATAATAATAAAAAGGCATGAGAGTCCAAGTTAAAGAATTTCTAGTAAAGATTCACAAGGATGCATATGACTTTTGGTAACGAAAAAGACTATACAAAAATTCAATTTTTACCCTTACCTAAAATGGATAACAATTTACTATATAAAGACTAAGTTTAAGAATGAATAAAAATGATAATCCTAAAAACTTATAGATTACTTGGTCTCTTCAAACATATTTTAAATATTTTCCTTTTTATGGGTTTTGTGGGTGTAATCCGCTGAAAACCCTCACGAGACAACACTCGTCCTCTAGGGTAACCTAGGGGTTTAACGGCTTGTTGCACATGCTAAGTGCAACCGTGATTCCTACGAAAGTGAGTTAGCTAGATTAGTTTTTCTTTTCTTATTCTTTTTGATTTTTACTCGAGGACGAGCAAAAAGATAAATGTGGGGGTGTGATAGGTAGTAAAAATGCATATTTATCACTACATTTACTATCACATTTTCATATTTATTCCTACAATTATGCACTATTACTAATGTTTTATTATTTAATGTGTGCAGGCCTTGAGTAATTAATTAAATAAAGAATAAAGCCTTAAATGAAGCCCAAAAGCCCATGTCCAAGCCTAATGTAAAAGTTGCATTTACTAAAAGAAGAGGAAAGGGATAGACTTCTACTCAATCCTAATTACTTGCAGGACAAGGATAAAGATAAAAGGAGAAGAGTGCAAGGATTACAAAATCGTTTTAAAAGATTTGGAAGATTTGAATTTAGGGTAACTTGCTTCCCAAGTTATCTCGAATTTTCAAAATAAAGAGTCGGTATGCCAGATCTAAAAGGATACACCCAGATGGACGGACCAGAGGAGGCCACGCGCGAAAGCGCGTGGCCAGAAGGCAATCTTTGGCCACGGAAACGCGGCTAATACGGATGAGACTGGATACCTATTTTCGTGGGAGAGTTGTACCGGGACTCTACGTCTTCCGTCTCCTATAAATACCCCTACAGAGCAACAGAGAACGGCATCCAGTGCAGTACAGGAATAAATCTAGGGTTTTTCTTAGGCTAACTTGTAGATTGTAATTTAGGTTTTTTTTATTTTTTTATTTTTTGTAATTTTTATGTAACTGAGAGGAGAGGATACTTTCATGGAGGAAGGAGATCAAACTTGTACTGAAAGTGACAATTGGTGTAAGTAATCTTTTCTTCTATTGTTAATTGAATCAAATCAAAGTTTATTTCTTTTTTTCTATTCTTATTTTGTTTTTCTTTCTCTCTTTTGTGTTTGTGGATCCATGTGAAACCAAGAGCTTCGAAGGTGCCTTCTCCTTGCAAGTGCCGTTGATGGTTTATGATGATGAATGTCTACTTCCATGGTAGCATAGTTTGCCCTTTTTATTTCGTAGTATAGATCGGGAGTAGGGAAGATCTCATATTCCATGCTTCGTTCGCCTTCAAAGAAAGGTACATCATTGACACGGTTCCAAGGTAAGCAGACGCCGAAAAGGTAAGTAGGTTTTTAGTTTTTAGTTTTCTTTCTTTTAATTTTAGTGTAAATCACCAATTCCTAATCTTTTTCACACTTCTTCATTGTAAATATCATTGTAAATAACATTATAAAAAAAAGAGAACTTACTAAACAAGCTTCCATCGCTAGTCCCTCCCTGTGGATCACGACCCGCATAGCCACTTGCTATAGCGGTAGTATTGAGCACCATGCACTATTATTCTTAAAACTGAAATTCTATATTTTATGTGCAGATAAAAACATCAATCATCCTCTTTTGTATTTGTGGATCCAAATGAAACTGATAGCCTTAAAGTTGCCTTGTCCTTGCAAGTGTCATTGATGGTTTATGTTGATGGATATCCATTTCTATGGTAGTATAGCTCGCCCCTTCATTTTATAGTGTAAATCGGGATTGGGAAAGATCTCATCTGCCAACCTTCGCTCGCCTTCAAGTAAAGGTACATCGTCGATACGGGTAAAAGGTAAGCAGGCACCGAAGAGGTAAGCATGTTTTTTAGGTTTTAGTTTTTCTTTCTTTTCTTATAAATTTTAGTGTAGATCACCAACACCATAATCACCCAAATCTCTTTCACTCTTTCAATTTCTTTGTACATATCCACTTTCATTTTCTCCACCTTCTCTATCTACCACTTTCTTCCTAATTCACTTTGACCTAATTTTCCTTTTCTTTTTAATGAACAAAAGAAGAACTTTAACCATTCTTTGTAGCATAAAAAAGAACTTACTAAAAAGCTTCCATCGCTAGTCCCTCCTTGTAGATCACGACTCGCATTGCCACTTATTATAGTGGTAGAATTGAGCACCTTGCAACATTATTTTAAAAGTTCTAAAATTCTGTATTTGTGTGCAGTGAAAACCTCAATCAAATTTTGGTGCCGTTGTCAGGGAGGGACGGTAAGTTATTCTCTTTTTAGATTTACATTTTTGGTTAACTTTCTTTTTTGTTTTTGATGTACAGGTTTGACAATAAGGAATTTTTGCTGTAGTAGACATATAAGTAGCCCTGGACTCTGCTCAAGAAAGAGGCGCCCAGAAGCCCTCAGATTTGCTACATTCCTTTAGCAATCTGAGTGAACTGCTAACTTGTATTTTCTGCAGGTTGACTGAATTGCAAAGTTTAATATCTGTAGCTATTTATTTCCTTATTTGACTCAATGTACATACATTTCTAACAACAAAAGTAACAGATTGATTGTAAATGCTAAAAATGATTTAGACTTTGCATTTAGGCACGTGTCTATTTCGTTACATTTTCTATTTAGTATAAGGCTGGTGGTTTGGCTTAATTAGGCCCGTCGCTTTTGCGCGGATACCTCCTACGAATCTTGCCCCTACCTAGCCAATTAACTTGTGGTCAGATTCAGCAATATACCCCTCATAGACAGTCTAACCAGTTAGGAGTCGTCTAGGTCTTAGGTTTACCCTAACTTAGGTTAGATTTTTTTCTTTTTATTTGTTTGCTTATTTGTTTGTTTTTTCTTTGTTTGTGTTTGACATTTATTGTGTGATATGGCTTATAACAATAATTTATTCAATTTTAATGGTAATCCATATTATACCCCGACCTCTTTTTTGAATATTACTAACCCAGCATATCATAACTTAACCAACCTAGTGCGCCAGATTGGTCTTATCCGAATCAATATAACCCATGCCCCCAATCTTATGACCATAATTTCTAAAATAATTTCAACTCTTCAAAGAGTCAATGGGGATTCACCTCCCCCGAGCCCAATTTTTAACCAACTTGTCCTCCTTATCCACCTTGTCTACAATATTTTCAAAATTCATACTCAGTTCCACCAGTTCAAAATAGAAAACTATCAATCTTGGAAATGAGTATGCGTGAGTCCAAGTAACAATCACACAATCTGACGGACTCACAATTTCACCACAAATTCCAAAAGAACACTTCATCTTTTCAAGTCCAATTGCAACAAAATGATGAACCAATCGACTATGAAAAGATGCTTGAAGCATGACTCATGCACAAATCGCTCGTAATCATGACATAGATATGATAGTCCAAACTCTTCGTTCTCACCGTTTGACCATTTCTGATGTCGTAAACCATTCTGTTAGAGCCGAAGAATCATGTTATTTTGAAAAATAAGATTCCATTTCAGCACAACCATTTGAACTTGCTCAAACTCCAAATTTTGAAAATGATATTAACAGTTTGGCAAGATATCCCTTTCCTGAAATTGAACTTCAGAATGAATATGATCCTGAACCTCAACATGGTTATTCAATTCTACTTCATGATTCAATAATCCGGTGCTTTCACCTAATTTCAATCTTTTTCCTGAGTCAACATTAGATCCTATGCTAATTCATCATGAAATTGAATCGTCAATCTTTTATGATCATCATATTGAACTTGATCAATTTCATACTTTTGAAAGTCTCATTGACAAATTGGCAAGTTCTCATTTTTATGAAATTGAATTCAATGAGAAATGTGACCTAAATTCTCAAATTTGTGATCTAGTTCAAATTTTCGAATCAATATTGACTCCTGTTTTGTTACCCGACTTGAGTAATATTTTAGAGTCAGTTTTGATTTCCAAACCTGTCATTCTTGAACTTGAATCACCAATATTAATTCACATTCTATTATGGGAAAATGAATGTGGACTTGAGTTTTAACTTCTTGATTTGGACCCACTTCTTGAACCAATCACGACTCTTGAACCTTTCCTTGACTTAAGTCACTTTCTTGAGTCGGTATTAGTTCCCATACTTCCTAAGTCCAAGTCAATCATTCCATCTTTTCACACTCCATTTTGGGACAAGGCGGTTAACAAAATTGACTCAGAAATTAATTATGAAATTTAGGAATTAGATGGGGTTAAATTTTTAATAAAAACCGTTCATATTGAAAAACATCTAGAGCGGGGTGAATAGTGTTAATGCTAATCTAATGCTCTTTTTAAATAAGAAGTATAAATGATGCAAACAGCCACTCAAAATAAGAAATTGAAGCCGAATTCACCATGAAGGGCTCTAGAACTTCTCCTCTTTGATTCCTCTAGATTATGAGTTGAGGTGTACAATTGCTTTCTTATTAAGATGAGTAAAGACCGAAAATGTAAGTAAATGAAATGAGTGCAATAATGAAGAGCAAATGAATAATATCACAAGTTAGGAATGCAAAGCAATAGAGAGTAAAAAAGGAAACCAATCGCAAACATAAGTAATTTGTTTTGAGGTTCGGGCCACTGCTCTACGTCCCCGTCTTCACCACTATGAAGGATTTTCACTAAATCCACAAAGAAAATTTTCACACCGGAACCTTTACACCCAAGGGATTACAAATGGTCTACACAAGACCGGAGTACCCAACTCCAACAAATCCAACCTCTACACAAGAGGGATCTCAACAGAATGAAATACAAGTCACTTGGTGATCAAAAGACCACAAACTCTCTCTTACAACTTCTTATAGAGTGGGGTATGATTTTGGCTCAAGAAGTAAAGTGATTTAAAAATTTCAGTTGAAAAAGAGTAGAAGACTTGGAAACCAACTGAAACACTCTTGCAAATGAAAGAACTTGAAAATAAAAGCAAGTAAACTTTTCTTCTCTTTTGAAAAACTTGAAACTAGGATTTATTTCTTGTTAAAAACATATAAGGCCAATGACATTTATTTATAAGGAGTAAATGCACACCATTCATAATTGATACTAGGTCATTAGTGTAGAGTTTAGCCATTAGGAAAACAAAAATAGCTGTAGGAATGATGAAAAATGAAACAGATTCCAAGAAATAGCCGTTAGGGCTTCTGGTCAGCTGTCGGTCGACCGGCAGGCCACATGGCTTCGGTCGACCCGTCCGGTCGACCCGTCCAGTCGACTGCCGACTATATTAAAAAGAAACATTGAGCTGAGAGTTGGGGTCTAGCAGTCGGTCGACGGTCGGTCGACTGCAAGGTCTGTCGGTCGACTGGCCCGGTCGACTGGCAGACGTGCACAGATGTGCACGCCCAAGGCCACAAGGCCCGGTCGACCGTCCGATCGACCGATCTGACCTGAAATAGATCCAGTCGACCGGGCCGGTCAACCGTAATGGCCTGAAACAGTTTTGTAAAGAAAATTTTGAACTTTGTATAATTTTTAAAATATTTTTAAATTGTTTGAAGTTTAAGTAGCATACTATAGGGGATGAAATACATGTTTTAAACTAGATGTAAAAATTTGAAATATTTTGAAACATGTATATTAATCAAACATTCACTAAAACCAACTAACCAAAAAAAAACTTGTATTTTGAAAAGTGCATTTTTCTCTGTGTGCATTTTCTTGAGCACAACTATCATATCCTTACTCTTTAACATACTAATTCTTACAATGGTTCTAGGTGACTACAAGATCTTCAATTTAGGCTTTTCCATATGCATTGTTGAATAACTTGAATCTTGATCCTGTATTTTGTCAACTTGAGTCAATCACCACCTTCTTTTAGGGAAGAAAACATCTTGAATCCTTAGAACCCTGAAACATGTTGGTCCCGAGATGATGCCAAATGCGGAACTTTCTCTGTTGGCACTTATGGATCTAAACTACAAAGTCAACACAAATACTAAACAAAGAAGAATTAAGTTAAACAAATAAATAAACTTGCAATAAAGGAAATCAAATCTCAGAAAAGTTTAGACAAACGCAAACACGAGAGATTTATCCTGGTTCGGTCCTCGTGACCTACATCCAGTCCCCAAGCCACCCGCTTGAGATTTTCCTTTATCCTTGATTTTGTACACCTAAAATCACAACCATGCACACCACTTGACAAATCCCCTTTGCCAAATGTGTACACCTTCTCTTCCACCAAGAGAACACCTTCTCTTCCACCAAGAGAACAAACTTCACCTTGTACAACTGCTTCTACACCAAGAAGATACCCGTGTACAATGATTGCTTTGAGTATTACAATACTTTCCTATAAGCCTTGGTACTGTATGTGAACGTGGACAAGGTCTAGTATAGGAGAAACATCATAGAATTTCACTAGAGAAACAGAATTTGGTGAAGAACTGAAGTGGGAACAGTTTTCAGGATTGACAGAATTTTTGATCTTAGAAAACTGAAGATTAGGATTGGTATTTGGCCTTTAGAATAACAACCCTTTATATAGCTGCACTCTAGGGTAAGTTAGGGTAGTTATAGGTGCCTTTTGAATGATTGAATCGTTGGAAAATGTTGCACAAAAGACCAGATAATAGAAACTGTCCAACAGTCAGAAACTGCCTATAGTCGACTTGCCATTTGAGTTAGTCGACTAGTCTAGGCAAATTTCCAAAGATTAGTCGACTAGGTTTGGGTATAAGTCGACTAGGTCATGAATAGTTCGAGTGACAGGTTTCTGAATAACTGAATCAAGTCGACTGCAACTTCTTATAAGTCGACTGGATCATGGATTAGTCGACTAGGGGAAAGGGTTAGTCAACTACATAGTTATATTAATCGACTAGGTCTTCTGTCAAGTCGACTAACAGGACAAACAGAGAGTTGGGTTCTTCTGAGACACAACACTAGTCGACTAGGGAGTTTTGGTTAGTCGACTACCAAATGAATTAGTCGACTATAAGAGGGTATAAGTCGACTAAGTATCTAAGATATGTGTGTGTGCATCAAGGCTTTTGACATGCTATTTCACAATTACAAAACACATCATATCAACTTTCTTTGGGACATCTTAATCATGAAGAACTCTTGATTCGTCGTGTGTTAGAGCTCCAAATGAAATGCTTCACAAAAGTCTTCATCAAAATAAGTTCCAACATTCTCCCCCTTTTTGATGATGACGCTTTGTGTGCACAAGTGCTCCCCCTGCAGAAAATATGTTATATTTTCCTCCCCCTGCAGAAATTGGGTTATAACAGATAGAGAAATACTTTGTTCTCCCCCTGTGCCAAATATATCATTATATATATATATGTATGTATGTATGTTCTTATCAACTTTTTATATGGTACCTGCAAGATAAACATTAGATGGTATCAAATATAAAAGAACATATTAACCTTTAGGAGTCCAAATCCATTTAGAATTTGGTTTTCACCTGTTAGTATACACATAGTTGCAAGAATTACATATATCATGAATGTATGATGCAATATATGTATTTTTATCATGAATACTTAAATTCTTAGGAATCCATATATTTTTCTTAGACTTTCTTTTTACAAAAGAACTATATGGATTACTACAATATGAAGATTTTTCAACAAATCCAATACCATAACTATTATGTGACAATTTCTGAAAAGATAATAAATCATTCAATTTTTCTTTTCCTTGATTGAACTTAGTCACATTTTGCAAAATATCTTCATTTTTTTTTAAAACTGAAATATCTTTATCTAAAATAGAAATCCTTTTATTCAAAGACTCAGTTTCCTTTTTAAGAAAAATGTTCTCTTTTATAAACTTCTCATTATCATTTTTCAAAGATTATATGACTTTTTCAAGCTCATCTTGTTGAGAATTTATAGAAGATACTTGTAAAGCATAACATGAATTTTCATTTAAAAGTTTTTCATTTTCTTTTGATAAAACTTTATTTTTCAGTTTTTCATGCTTTAGATCATTAAACAATTCATGAAATGCATCAGAAAGTTCAGTAAATGATACCTCATCATCTTCTATGGCCATGTAACAAAGATTGACACGTTCTGTGGTTTCTTCTTCGTCAGAGGACGAGGAATCACTGTTTTCCCATGAGGCTTCATAGTCTTTCACCTTTCTGAACTTTTTGCTCTTGTATTTGCTTTTATTCTTGAGCAAAGGGCAATCCTTCTTCAAATGACTTGGTTTATTGCAATTAAAGCATTTAAATTTACCTTGCTTTAGGAATCTCTTGAATTTCTTTGAAAGCATTGCCATCTCCTCTTCATCGTCATTTGAATCGTCCGTGTTGGAGGATGCATGGAAGGCAAGTTCTTTGTTCTTTAAGTGGTGTTGTCATTCATCCTTCTTTCTTTCTTCTAATTGCACTTCATATGCCATTAGATTACCGATTAGGTTTTCTAATGTCATAGTTGAGAGATCATTCGCCTCTTCAATTGCGGTTGTCTTCTTCTCCCATTCTGGTGTGAGTGAACGAAGGATCTTACGAACTCTTTCAACTTGGGTATAGTCCTTTCCAAGGGATGCTAATGAATTGGTAATGTCGGTGAATCTTGTAACCATTTCGGATATGGTTTCATTCTCGTCCATTTTGAATAATTCAAACCTGTGGAAAGAACAGATATTTTAGATTCCTTAACTTTATTTGTGCCTTTGTGTGTTACCTGAAGAGTATGCCATATTTGATGTGCAGAAGTGGCTGTTGACACTCTGTTGAACTCTTCTTTGGTTAATGCACAGAACAAGGCATTCATAGCTTTGGCGTCAAGGTTCACATTCTTCTTTTGATCCTCACTCTAAGCACTGTAGTTGGTTGTTGGCTTGGTGTACGATGCTCCTACGATGTTCCAAAGTTTGTAGTTAAGCGATTGCAAGTAGATCTTCATTCTACACTTCCAATAGTTGTAGTTGGATCCGTCAAATAGCGGTGGACATTGTGTAGAATGTCCTTCTTTGAATTGGGATGATGAAAACTCCGTTGCCATCCTTGTTGTTGACTAGGTATGCAGGGCTCTGATGCCGAATGTGAGACCTCGCTCTGATTGTAGGACCTCGCTCTGATACCAATTGTAGTTCCTGCTCTGATACCAATTGCGGAACTTTCTCTGTTGGCACTTATAGATCTAAACTACAAAGTCAACACAAATACTAAACAAAGAAGAATTAAGTTAAACAAATAAATAAACTTGCAATAAAGGAAATCAAATCTCAAAAAAGTTTAGACAAACGCAAACACGAGAGATTTATCCTGGTTCGGTCCTCGTGACCTACATCCAGTCCCCAAGCCACCCGCTTGAGATTTTCCTTTATCCTTGATTTTGTACACCCAAAACACAACCATGCACACCACTTGACAAATCCCCTTTGCCAAATGTGTACACCTTCTCTTCCACCAAGAGAACAAACTTCACCTTATACAACTGCTTCTACACCAAGAAGACACCCGTGTACAATGATTGCTTTGAGTATTACAACACTTTCCTATAAGCCTTGGTACTGTATGTGAACGTGGACAAGGTCTAGTATAGGAGAAACTTCATAGAACTTCACTAGAGAAACAGAATTTGGTGAAGAACTGAAGTGGGAACAGTTTTCAGGATTGACAGAATTTTTGATCTTAGAAAACTGAAGATTAGGATTGGTATTTGGCCTTTAGAATAACAACCCTTTATATAGCTGCACTCTAGGGTAAGTTAGGGTAGTTATAGGTGCCTTTTGAATGATTGAATCATTGGAAAATGTTGCACAAAAGACCAGATAACAGAAACTGTCCAACAGTCAGAAACTACCTATACTCGACTTGCCATTTGAGTTAGTCGACTAGTCTAGGCAAATTTCCAAAGGTTAGTCGACTAGGTTTGGGTATAAGTCGACTAGGTCATGGATAGTTCGAGCGACAGGTTTCTGGATAACTGAATCAAGTCGACTGCAACTTCTTATAAGTCGACTGGATCATGGATTAGTCGACTAGGGGAAAGGGTTAGTCGACTACATAGTTATATTAGTCGACTAGGTCTTCTGTCAAGTCGACTAACAGGACAAACAGAGAGTTGGGTTCTTTTGAGACACAATACTAGTCGACTAGGGAGTTTGGGTTAGTCGACTACCAAATGGACTAGTCGACTATAAGAGGGTATAAGTCGACTAAGTATCTAAGATATGTGTGTGTGCATCAAGGCTTTTGACATGCTATTTCACAATTACAAAACACATCATATCAACTCTTTTTGGGACATCTTGATCATGAAGAACTCTTGATTCGTCGTGTGTTAGAGCTCCAAATGAAATGCTTCACAAAAGTCTTCATCAAAACAAGTTCCAACAAAACAATCTTAAACACTTAAACATGATTAGTAGAGATAACTATGTATGTTTTGTAATCATCAAAACTCTAAAACTGGTTGATTTTAACCTTGGGCCAACAATCTCCCCCTTTTTGATGATGACAAAACATATGAGTTATTTAACAAAAAAAATGGAAAAGGAGCTTGAAAGCTCCCCCTCAAAACATGTTATATATGGACTTTACAAAAAGAACTAAAAAGAATGGCATGAGAGCAAAAAAATCACAAACAAATAGAAAAGGAGTTTGAAAGCTCCCCCTCAAACCATGCTATAAAAAATTGCATGAGAAATAAAAAGGTAAATAAATAATAACTCAAAAGTATTTCTCCCCCTTTTTTGTCATGCATCAAAAAGGGGCAAAACACAAACATTTTTGAAGAGTATGTAAAAAAAAAATTTATGAGTCCAAAACACAAACATTTAATTCACCACAAATAAAGGAAAATCGATTATAATCTAGCAGTTTTATAAAAATATCGGCAAGTTGAAAATCGGTAGAAACATAATTAATTTCAATATCACCTTTCTCATAATGATCTCTAAGAAAGTGATATCGAATGTCAATGTGCTTTGTCTTACTATGTTGATTTACATTTTTAGTCATATGAATAGTACTAGTATTATCACAAAACATTTTAATATGGTTATAATGCAAATCATAGTCAAGGAGAGTATGTTTCATCCAAAGGACTTGTGCACAACAAGCCCCTGCCGCAACATACTCCGCCTCGGTGGTTGAGAGGGCTACTGAATTTTGTTTCTTAGAAGACCATGAAACAAGACAATTACCGAGAAATTGACATGTTCTACTTGTACTCTTCCTATCCACTCTACAACCCGCATAGTCGGCATCCAAAAAACTCGTCATAGAGAATTGTCTGGTCTTCGGATACCATAGACCCATTTTAATAGTGCCCTTAAGGTATCTAATAATGCATTTTACCGCAATCAAATGGGACTCTTTAGGGCATGATTAAAATCGAGCACAAAGACACACACTAAACATAATGTCCGGCCTACTAGCCTTTAAATATAACAAACTATCAATCTTGCTACGATAGAGTTTAATATCAACATTTATACCTTGCTCATCCTTGTCAAGCTTTGTTGTGGTAGCCATGAGAGTTTTGCTTGTCTTAGCCCCTTCAAGCTCAAATTTCTTGATAAGTTCTTTCGTGTACTTGGTTTGATTGATGAAAATCCCATCCTTCCTTTGCTTGATTTGGGGACCAAGGGAGTAGTTAAGCTCGCCTATCATAAACATCTCAAATTCCTTTTTCATGCATGATTCAAAAGCTTTGCAAAGATTTTCATTAGTAGAGCCAAATATGATATCATCAACATATATTTAAACTATAAGTATATCATTTTCAACATGTTTGGCAAGCAAAATAGTATCTATTGTTCCTTTAGCAAAGCCATTTGAAATAAGAAATGAAGAAAGTCTTTCATACCAAGCCCTAGGGGCTTGTTTTAAACCATAAAAAGCTTTGTTTAATTTGAAAACAAAATCTGGATGTATAGGATCAACAAACCCCGTGGGGTTGTTCAACATACACTTCCTTTTCAATAAATCCATTTAAGAAAGCACTTTTTATATCCCTTTGAAAAAGTTTAAAATCTTTATATGAAGCAAATGCAAGTGTCATTCGTATGGCTTCAAGTCGTGTTACGGGTGCAAAAGTTTCCTCAAAATCAATACCTTCGACTTGAGTGTAACCTTGGGCCACTAATCTAGCTTTATTCCTAACAACATTACCTGACTCATCCAATTTGTTCCTAAAAATCCATTTAGTACCAATTGTTGGTCTATCATGAGGCCTAGGAACAAGATGTCAAACTTGGTTGCGCTCAAATTGATTGAGTTCCTCTTGCATAGCAAGCAACCAATATGAGTCGCCATCGGCTTCGAGGATGTTCTTTGGTTCAAAATGAGAAATAAATACATAGTGCCCACAAAGATCATGAAGTTTAGAACGAGTTGTTACCCCTTTTGATACTTCACCTATAATAAGATCCTTGGGATGATGTGGTGTGAATCTCCAAACCTTTGGAAGTGGTTGTGATGGTTCTACTTCAACTTCTTATACTTCACTTTTCCCATCAACCTTTGGCTTGTCTTCTAGAGTAGATGAGTCCTTCAAGGTAATCCTCTCCATGTCTTCACCTAAGGAATCTATTTCTATAATATTCTCAGCAAAAATATTAGACTCCTCAAACTTTACATGTATAGATTCTTCAATAGTCAAAGATGATTTATTGAAGACTCCATAAGCTTTAGTATTGTTAGAGTAACCAACAAAAATAGCTTCATATGATTTTGCATCAAATTTACCTAAATTATCTTTAGTATTTAAAACAAAACATTTATAACCAAAAACTTTAAAGTATGAAACATTTGGTTTTCTTGAATAGTAAATTTCAAAAATGTTTTAGAAGTGTTTTTGCATAAGAAAACCCTATTTGATATGTAACAAGATGTGTTTACGGCCTCGGCCCATAGGTATTGAGGGAGATCGTACTCATTTATCATTGTCCTAGCCATTTCTTATATTGTTCGATTTTTTCTCTCAACAACTCCATTTTGTTGTGGAGTTCTAGGACAAGATAGTTCATGCTTAATTTCATGTTCTTCGCAAAAAGTGGTAAAGGGTTGGTTATTGAATTCACCACCTCTATCACTTCTTATTCTTAAAATAGAAGAATTTTTTTCCTTTTCAACTCTTTTCCTAAAAGATTGAAAATGTGAAAAGGCTTGATTTTTATGCTCTAAAAAGAAAACCCAAGTAAAACGAGAAAAGTCATCAACTAAAACGAAAGCAAAACGATTCCCACTTAGACTTTTGGTTTTAATAGGACCGAACAAATCCATATGGATCAACTCCAAGGGTCGTGATGTCATGATATCCTTGATTGATTTGAAAGAGGACTTGGCCTGTTTTTCAAGTTGGCACGCATCGCAAATGCGGTCCTTTTCAAATTTCAAGTAAGGAATACCTTTCACCATTTCCTTATTGTTTAATCTAGATAGATGGTCAAAAGAAATGTGGCCTAATCTCCTATGCTACAATAAAGAGTCATCATTGAAGGCATTCAAACAAGTAGCATTGCATTGCATATTAGATATATCAATCATGTATACATTATTTTCATGAAATTCGAAAAATATACATGCATTAGTTTGTCTATCAATTACACTACAAGCTCAGTCATCAAAAATCACATTGAAACCTTTATCACAAAATTGACTAACACTTAAGAGATTATGCTTGAGGCCATCAACTAAAACAACATTTTCCATTAAAAGAGATATACCAAGTTTAACGTTACCTATACCAATGATTTTTCCTTTGGCGTCATCTCCAAAGGTGATAGTGCCACCTTCATAGTATCTTGATAGGATTGCAAAGTTGTTGATAACCCAAGTCATATGCCTTGAGCAACCACTATCAAGATACCACCGATCCCTACGTCTCTGAGCTTTGGTGTGTACCTACATCATGTAATAAATTTGTTGACTTTAGTACCCAAATTTTCTTGGGTCCTTGAATGTTAGTATTCCGAACCCAAACATGATTATGTGATGCATTTATCCTATCATAGCAAAATTTAACCAAATGATCCTTTCGACCACAATATGTACATGCATAAACTTTACCATACATGAATGCACGATGAGTATGTGGAGTGTGGACATGTTTAGGATGATTAGCATGATGTGAGTGTGAAGGTTGTGATTTATGAACATGGGAGCCTCTAGTCTAGATTTATCAAATTCACATTTCTTTAAAACTTCTCCTAATGAGTCAATTTTCTTCTTTAGCATGGAAATCTCATCTTTATCAACTAGTGAAAATTTACCTTTGCAAGAAATTTTATAAGCATCAAAATTCTTTTGAGTGGAAGTAAGAGCTGAAAATAATTCATCTTTTTCTTTTGTGAGAGTGAAAATCTTGTGGTTAAGTGATTCATTTTCCTTTTTCATTTTTAAATATTTTCTTTTGAGAAAATCATAATTTTGAGATAGTTCTTTAAAAGCTTCTCCTAGTTCATCTATAAATAATTCACAATCTTCAATAGATGTATCGCGAGTTACCTTGCTTGTGCTTTCATTTGCCATGAAGCACATCTGGGTGGTGTCGATTTCCTCGTCGGATTCACTCTCCGAATCCCAAGTAGCCTTTAAAGCTTTCTTCTTGTATGGCTTCTTTGAGGTGGAGGGTTTGCCCTTATTTTCCAGACACTCCGCAACTATGTGTCCCGGCTTTCGACAATTGAAACAAATGATTTTCTTCTGTTCTTTACCTTGCCATCTCCTCCTATTTTGGAATTTAGCCTTGTACATTCTTTGAACGTTCTTCAAAAGAAGAGAAAGATCTTCATCATCTTCGTTGGAGTAGGTGGAAGAGCTTTTGAAAGCTATTGCTTTCTTCTTTGGAGGAGTCATCTCATCTCTTGCTTTTCGTTCCATCTCATGGGTCTTAAGATTCCCAATGAGACGATGAGCTCCATTTCCTCCTTGTCATTGAGCTCCTTTAAAGTTGTAGCTTTGACTTCCCAAGATGGAGGGAGTGCATGGATGATCTTCCTCACTTTTTGGTCGTTGTCAATGCTGTCACCTAAAGAAGAGAGATCGTTAGTAATCTTTGTAAATTTTGTAATCATATCATCTATGATTTCATTTTCTTGCATGGAAAAGTTTTCATATTAGGAATGAAGAAGGTCAATTTTGGCCCTCTTTACTTGTGAAGTTCCCTCATGAGTGACTAGTAGGTGAGTCCAAATCTCATAAGAGGATTTACAGTGAATGACTCTAGCAATATCATCGTCATTAAGAGCTTAAAGCAAGGCATAGAGTGCCCTAGCATTAGCGTCAAACTCTTTCGTGGCAATGTCAGACCAAGTGTCCTCATCACCAAGGGGTGCGCTAAATGGTTTAGTCACCGCCTTTACAACCCGGCTCCCTAAGGATTGCAAAAACACGGTCATCTTAACCTTCCATATGGGAAAGTTAAGGCCATCAAATTTGGGTGGGGTCTTAATACCTTCGGCCATTTTTACTAAAGTGTATGAGGATGAAATATGAATAGAGTGACCAGCAATATAGGATCTCTCTAAGGATGTTAAGTCAAGAACCTAGAGACCAAAGTTCTGATGCCAATTGAAAAACACCTAGAGGGGGGTGAATAGGTCTTAATGCTAATCTTATGCTCTTTTTAAACAAGAAGTATGAATGATGCAGGTCACTCAAAACAAGAAATTGAAGCCGAATTCCCAGTGAAGGGCTCTAGAACTTCTCCTCTTTGGTTCCTCTAGATTATGAGTTGTGGTGCGTAATTGTTTTCTTATTGAGATGAGTAAAGACCGAAAATGTAAGTAAATGAAATGAGTGCAATAATGAAAAGCAAACAAATAATATCACAAGTTAGGAATGCAAAGCAATAGAGAGCAAAAAGGAAATCAATCACAAACACAAGTAATTTATTTTGAGGTTCGAGCCACTGCTCTACGTCCCCGCCTTCACCATTATGAAGGATTTCTACTAAATCCACAAAGGAAATTTTCACACCGGAACCTTTACACCCAAGGGGATTACAAATGGTCTACACAAGACCGGAGTACTCTATTCTAACAAATCCAACCTCTACACAAGAGGGATCTTAACGCAATGAAATACAAGTCACTTGGTGATCAAAAGACCACAAACTCTCTCTTACAACTTCTTATAGCTTGGGGTTTGATTTTTGGCTCAAGAAGTAAAGTGAGAGAAAAATTTCAATTGAAAAAGAGTAGAAGACTTAGAAACCAACTTAAAAACTCTTGCAGATGAATTAACTTGAAAATAAAAGCAAGTAACTTTTCTTCTCTTTTGAAAAGCTTGAAACTAGGATTTCTTTCTTGTTAAAACCATAAGGCCAATGACATCTATTTATAGGAAGTGAATGCACACCATTCATAATTGATACTAGGTCATTAGGGTAGAGTTTAGCCACTAGGAAAACAGAAATAGTTGTAGAAATGATGAAAAATGAAACAGATTCCAAGAAATAGCCATTGGGGCTTCTGGTCAGCTGTCGGTCGACCGGGCCGGTCGACCGGCAGGCCACATGGCAAAAGAGTCATTGGCTTCGGTCGACCGGGCCGGTCGACCCGCAGGCCACATGGCAAAAGAGCCGTTGGCTTCGGTCGACCGGTCCGTCGACTACTGGCTATATTAAAAAGAAACATTGAGCTGTCGGTCGACCGGGCCGGTCGACGACAAAACACGAGAGTTGGGGTCTAGCAGTTGGTCGACGGCCGGTCGACCGCAAGGTCTGTCGGCCGATGATTGAGCTGGAACCTGCACACCAAATATAGAATTTCAGAACTAAGAATGAAAAGTGCAAGTTGCTCAATTCTACCGCGATAGCAAGTGGTTATACGGGTCGTGATCCACAAGGAGGGACTAGCGATGGAAACTTTTTTAGTAAGTTCTCCTTTATGCTACAATTAATGGTTAAAGTTCTTCTTTAGTTTCTTAAAAAGAAAATGAAAATAAATTACAATGAAGTTAGGCAGAAAGTGAGAGATTGGGAAGATGGAGAACCAGAATTGGATATGTACAAAGAAATAAAAAAGAAGTGATAAAAGAAGTGGGTGTTGTTGGTATTCTAAACTAAATAATTAAAGAAAGACAACCTAAAAATTACTTACCTCTTCAGTGCTCATATACCTTGGATCCGTTGCGACGACTTACCTTGTCTTTGAAGGCAATCAAGCATGTCGTATAGGATCTTCCCCATTCTCGATCTACACTTCGAATAAAAGGGCAAACTATACTAGAAAGAGAAGGGTTGTTCATCACCATAGGCCATCAAGGGCACTTGCAATGGCTAAGCAGTCTTGAGGCTATCGGATTCGCTTGGATTTCAACACATCAGAGGAGAGTAAAAGAAAACAAGAGTAAAGAAAGAAAAAGAAACTTTGATTCGATTCAAATAACAATAAAAGAAGAGATCACTTACACTGGTATCACCTGCAGTACAAGCTTGCTCTCATTCCTCCATGAAAGTCGTCTCTCCTCTCAGTTACATAAAGAAAAGTAAAAATTACATAAAAAGAAAACAACAAACCTAAGTTACAACAAACTACAAATTAGCCTAAATTCTACTCTCTGCTTGGTCGTTCCCCCTTGCCTTTGAGAATGCAGGTATTTATAGAAGAAATGCAAAGGTTAGAGGAGTATGAAGATAGGGAAAGCTAGCTATTCTGAATTTGAATCCTCCCTTATCTCCAAACTTGATTTGATGTGGATATTCAGTTCTGATCTGCAGTTTGTTGGTGCGTTGATTACAGAATATCACTTATCAAATGATAGAATTAGAAATAGTGATCAACATAAGAGTTTTAGCTCTGTAAGTCCTCTGTCTGTATCATCTTGAATCATCAGATTTGAGATTCGAAAGCGAAAGTTATGATTCAAATACTAAAATGTATCCAGTCAGAATCTGAGTCAAACTTGCTTCATCTCATCCGTTGATCTTCTCTCTATCATTTATCTCTCTGTATTTGATATTATCCTCGATTGATCGTTAACTAACCAAAATGGATTTATAGAAATTTGAATTTTACTGGTTTTCATTTGGTGTTATCTTTCTGATTTGCTCTGATCTTCAGCTGAACATTTGCCGCAATCCTTAATTTGTTCTAACTAGAACTGGGATCATCCTCAGCTAACCAAATAGATCCAGTTAAATCTGATTTTAACTGATATTTATTTGGTTTAATCCTCTTCATTATTATCTTCTACAAAATAGACATTTAAGACAAAGAAATTAGCAGATTTATTACACGATAAATGGAGGAATGTAATGAAAAGAATGCAAAATATGCGTATGACCACACCCCCACACCTATCTTTTGCTCGTCCTCAAGCAAAACAACAAAACTAAACTAAAAATTATTAGACCACTTTCGTAGGTCACGCGATTGCACTGAGCTTGTGCAACAAGCCGTTAAACCTCTAAGTTACCCTTAGAGGACGAGTTTTGTCTGGTGAGAGTTTTTAGTGGATTACACCTACAAAATTCATGAAGAAAGAGAAACAAAGAGTTAGTATTTTCGAAAAGCATTTTGAAAGAGAAAAATATTTGAAATTTAATTGTAAGATTTAAGTAATCTATAAGTTATAGGAAAACTGAATTTTTCATTCCTAAACTTAGCTTCTATTCAAAAATTTGTTATCAATCAAAGTAAGGAGTCAAATTGTACTTCTCATCTAGTCCATTACTTTACCCTAAGTCATATGCACCTTGTGACCGTGAAAATTTTGACTAAGGGTTCATTAACTCTAACTCTTATGTCTTATTTATTTATATATATTTTTTGGTAGTATTATTCCTTAGTTCTATTAGGCTTTCTAATTTGCCCATGTAACGAGCCTTTAATCGATGACTCCCAAACCAAACAGTCTTAGAGCACCGAGTGAGAAAATACCCCAAGACTTAAGACTCGAGCAAACAAAGCCACAAAACTAAGGATTTTATTATATGAACCACTTTTAGGCATGAATACTTATGCTTTATTAGGCACAAATACCCAGCTTAATCAGAGGATTTTTTATATATTTTTTCTCAAACTTATCTAATCATCTTTCACATAAATACCGAGGCTTACTTAGGCCAAAGCACCAAGCTAATCAATAATTAGATTTGTTCATTTTTCATAGATATATATATATAAATATTTTTTTATAAGGCATAAGAATCTTCGTTTTTTGAACCCTAAGTGTGTAAGTGTATGAAGTGTGCATATTTCATTAAGGTAAAGATCAAGACTAAATTACTTTGACAAATTATCTTCCTAACTCTAAAAATCAAACAAATAATCTTATTTTGACCAAGTTTAAGAAACACTAATTTTGATTTTCCTATTCCTTAAAATTGACTTAATTTCTTACAAAAAATATGTCAAAATATTGTTTCTATTTAAAAAAAATTTTTAAAAGTAAAGGAAATGTTAAATTTTTTTAATAAAAAGAAAAACCTAATTTATGTTAGAACCCTCCCCCACACCTATCTCATGCATTGTCCTCAATGTATGAATTAATGCATAGATGCATGAAAAAGATAACAGGGAAGGAAAATACTACTTTGAGGTGGTAGTTCTGGTGGTGGTCTGATTGGTCCACGAAATGCGGCCCAATCGACTTTGCATGGAGTTCGGAGGAACCCACCAAAAATCTCTCTAATATAACCCACTAAAATGATGTATACATGAATTATTTTTATTACAAATTTAACCCCATGTAATTTTCAAATTTTATAATTAATTTTGGAGTCAATTTTGTTAACCGCCTTGTCCCAAAATGGAGTTTGAAAAGATGGAATGATTGACTTGGACTCAGGAAGTACTAGAACTAATACCGACTCAGGAAAGTGACTTAAGTCAAGTAAAGGTTCGGGAGTCGAGATTGGCTCAAGAAGTGGGTCCAAATCAAGAAGTTGAATCTCAAGTCCATATTCAGTTTCCCACAATAGAATGTGACTTAATATTGGTGATTCAAGTTCAAGAATGACAGGTGTGGGAATCAAAACTGACTCTAAAATATTACTCAAGTCGGGTAACAAAACAGGATTCAATATTAATTCAGAAATATGAACTGGATAATAAATTTGAGAATCTAGGTCACATTTCTCATTGAGTTCAATTTCATAAAAATGAGAACTTGCCAATTTGTCAATAGGACTTTCAAAAGTGTGAAATTAGTCAAGTTCAATTTGATGATCATCAAAGATGGGTGATTCAATTTCATGATGAATTGGCACAAGATCCAATGTTGACTCGGGAAAAAGATTGAAATCAGGTGAAGACAGCAAAGTCATTTTCTGAATCAAGAAGTAGAATTGAATCACTAAGTTAAGGTTCAGGATCATATTCATTCTCAAGTTCTATTTCAGGAAAGGAATAACTTGCCAAACTATCAATATTATTTTCAAAATTTGGAGTTTGGGTGAGTTCAAATGATTGTGCTAAAATGGAACCTTATTTTGCAAAACAACATGACTCTTCAGCTCTAACAGAATGGTTAACGACATCAGAACTGGCCAAACGGTGAGAACATAGAGTTTGGACCATCATATCTATGTCATGATTACGAGCGTTTTGAGCCTGAGTCATGGCTTCAAGCATCTTTTCATAGTTGATAGGTTCATCGTTTTGCTGCGATTGGTCTTGAAAAGATGAAGTGTTGTCTTGGAATTGGTGGTAAAATTGTGAGTCCATCAGATTTTGTGATTGTTATTTGGACTCACGCATACTCATTTCCAAAATTGATGGTTTTCTATTTTGGACTGGTGGAACTGAGTATGAATCTTGAAAATATTGTGGACAAGGTGGATAAGGAGGACAAGTTGGTTGAAAATTAGACTCGGGGGAGGTGAATCCCCACTGACTCTGTGAAGAGTTAAAATTATTCTAAAAATTATGGTTATAAGATTGGGGCATGGGTTATATTGATTCGGATAAGTCCAATCTGGCACACTGAGTTGGTTAAAGTTATGATATGCCGGGTTGGTAATATCTGAAAAAGAGGTTGGTGTGTAATATGGATTATCATTAAAATTAGAAAAATTGTTGTTATAAGCCATATCACACAATAAAACACAAACAAATAAGCAAATAAAAAAGAAAAAAATTCTAACTTAAGTTAGGGTAGACCTTTGACCTAGACGACTCCTAACTGGTTAGACTGTCCATAGGAGGTATAATACAGACTTTGATCACAAGCTAATCAGTCAGGTCAGGGCAAGATTAGTGGGAGGTTATCAGTCAAAGACATTCCTTAATTAAGTAACCATCAACCTTCGGGCTTTCGGCCCTTAATCCCCTTCCTAGACACTGATTTGGCAGGAGTCAAATTCCAACACCTTTCCCCCTTAGGATAATCTCCTAATTGAGTCCGAGATGTTCCTAGGGCCAACGTCTGCTCATTTTTAGTTTATTGAGTGAGGAGATTGTTTGTGGGCTAAGGGAGGGTAATGACTTCCCCACCTTATCTTGTTCATAGGACAAGCCCTTAACATTGATTTAGTGCAGTGTACAAGAAAAGCAACACTTAAGCAATGTAAACAATCCAAAAGTGTTCTTATACTAGATGCTATGCACACGTACCTTTGCTCCAGCACTCTTCAACAGTAATGGAAAATGTAAACGAATTAGACACGTGCCTAAATGTAAGTCTAAACCGTTTTTAGCATTTAACAAACATCATTTTACTGTTGAGGTTAGAAAGGAAGTACAGTGAGACAAATAAGGAAATAGATAGCTACAGATATCAAACTTTGCACTACAGCCAACCTGCAAAAAATACAGGTTAGTAGTTCACTCAGATTGTCACATGAATGTAGCAAATCTGAGGGCTTCTTGGCTCTGTTTTCTTGAGCAGAGTCCAAAGCCACTTATATGTCCACTGCAGCAAAGATTCCTTGTTGTCAAGCTTATACACCAAAAACAAAAAAGTTAACAAAAAATGTAAATCTAAAAAGAGAATAACTTACCGTCCCTCCCCGGTAACGGCGCCAAAATTTTGATTGAGCTAGAACCTGCACACAAAATACAGAATTTCAGAACTAAGAATAAAAAGTGCAAGTTACTCACTTCTACCGCGATAGCAAATGGCTATGCAGGCCAAAATTTTGATTGAGCTGGAACTTACACACAAAATACAGAATTTCAGAACTAAGAATGAAAAGTGCAAGTTACTCAATTCTACCGCGATGGCGAGTGGTTATGCTAGTCGTGATCTACAAGGAGGGACTAGCGATGGAAGCTTTTTTAGTAAGTTCTCCTTTATGCTACCATTAATGGTTAAAGTTCTTCTTTAGTTTCTTAAAAAGAAAATGAAAAAAAATTACAATGAACTTAGGCAGAAAGTGAGAGATTAGGAAGATGGAGAAACCAGAATTGGATATGTACAAAGAAATTGAAAAGGAGTGATAAAAGAAGTGGGTGTTGTTAGTGTTCTAAAACTAAATAATTAAAAGAAAGACAACCTAAAAATTACTTACCTCTTTAGTGCTCATATACCTTGGATCCGTTGCGACGACTTACCTTGTCTTTGAAGGCAATCAAGCATGGCATATAGGATCTTCCCCATTCTCAATCTACACTACGAATAAAAGGGCAAACTATACTAGAAAGAGAAGGGTTATTCATCACCATAGGCCATCAAGGGCACTTGCAACGGCTAAGTTGTTTCGAGGCTATCGGATTCTCTTGGATTTCAACACATCAGAGGAGAGTAAAAGAAAACAAGAGTAAAGAAAGAAAAAGAAACTTTGATTCGATTAAAATAACAATGAAAGAAGAGATCACTTGCACTGGTGTCACCTGCAGTACAAGCTTGCTCTCATTCCTCTATGAAAGTCGTCTCACCTCTCAGTTACATAAAGAAAAGTAAAAATTATATAAAAAGAAAACAAAAAACCTAAGTTACAAACTATAAATTAGCCTAAATTCTACTCTCTGCTTGGTCGTTCCCCCTTGCCTTTGATATTGCAGGTATTTATAGAAGAAATGCAGAGGTTAGAGGAGTATGAAGATAGTGAAAGCTGGCTATTTCTGAATTTGGATCCTCCCTTATCTCCAAACTTGATTTGATGTGGATATTCAGTTCTGATCTGCAGTTTGTTAGCGTGTTGATTGCTGAATATCACTTACCAAATGATAGAATTAGAAATAGTGATCAACATAAGAGTTGTAGCTCTGTACGTCCTCTTTCTAGATCATCTTGAATCATCAGATTTGAGATTCAGTAGCGAAAGTTATGATTCAAATACTGAAATGTATCCAGTCAGAATCTGAGTCAAACTTACTTCATCTCATCCGTTGATCTTCTCTCTATCCATTTATCTCTCTGTATTTGATATTATCCTCGATTGATTTTTAGCTAACCAAAATGGATTTATAGAAATCTGAATTTTACTGGTTTTCATTTGGTGTTATCTTTCTGATTTGCTCTGATCTTTAGCTGAACATTTGCCCCAATCCTTGATTTGCTCTAACTAGATCTGGGATCATCCTCAGCTAACCAAATAGATCCAGTTAAATCTGATTTTAACTGGTATTTATTTGGTTTAATCTCTTTCTCTTCATTATTATCTTCTACAAAATAGACATTTAAGACAAAGAAATTAGCAGATTTATTATACGATAAATGTAGGAATGTAATGAAAAGAGTGAAAAATATGTGTACGATCAGTCGACTGGCCCAGTCGACTGGTAGACATGCACAGACGTGCATGCCCAAGGCCACAAGGCCCGGTCGACCGTCCAGTCGACCGATTTGGCCTGAAATAGATCCGGTCGACCATAATGGCTTGAAACAGTTTTGTAAATAAAATTTTGAACTTTGAATAATTTTTGAAATATTTTAAAATGGTTTGAAGTTTAAGTAGCATGCTATAGGGGATGAAATACATGTTTTAAACTAGATATAAAAATTTGAAATATTTTGAAACATGTATATTAATCAAACATTCACCAAAACCAACTAACCAAAAAAAATTTGTATTTTGAAAAGTGTATTTTTATGTGTGTGTTTTCTTGAGCACAACTATCATATCCTTACTCTTTAACATACTAATTCTTACAGTGGTTCTAGGTGACTACAAGATCATCAATTTGGGCTTTTCCATATGCATTGTTGAACAACTTGAATCTTGATCCCGTATTGAGTCAACTTGAGTCAATCACCACCTTCCTTTAGGGAAGAAAACATCTTGAATCTTTGAACCCTGAAATAATCTTAAACACTTAAACATGATTAGTACAAATAACTATATATGTTTTGTAATCATCAAAATTCTAAAATCGGTTGATTGTATAAGAGAGATTTCTGGTGGGTTCCTTCGAACTCCATGAAAATTCGATTGGGACGCATTTCGTGGACCAATCAGACCACCACCGGAACCACCACCTTAAGATAATATTTTTCTTTCCTTTCTTCTTTTTCATGCATCTATGCATTAATTCATACATTGAGGACAATGCATGAGATAGGTGTCGGGGAGGGTCTAACATAACTTAGGTTTTTTCTTTTTATAAAAAATAAAGAAAATAAAAAAATTATTAACATTTTATTTACTTTTAAAAACTTTTTGAAAATAGAAACAATATTTTGACATATTTTTTGTAAGAAATTAAGTCAATTTTAAGGAATGGGAGAATCATAATTAGGATTTCTTATACTCGGTCAAAATAAGATTATTTGTTTGATTTCTAGCGATAGGAAGAAAGTTTGTGAAACTAATTTATTCTTGATCTTTACCTTAAAGAAATATGCACACCTTATACACTTACACACTTAGGGTTGAAAAACAAAGATTCTTATGCCTTATGGGGAAAAAAGAAAAAAATGAAAAAATATATCTATGAAAGATGAACAAATCTAATTATTTATTAGCTAGGTGCTTTGGCCTAAGTAGGCCTTGGTATTTATGCAAAAGCTGATTAGATAAGTTTGAGAAAAAATATATATATATAAATCCGCTGATTAAGCTGGGTATTTGTGCCCAATAAAGCATAAGTATTCAGGCCTAAAAGCGGTCCATATAATAAAATTCTTAGTTTTGTGGCCTTGTTTGCTGGAGTCCTTAAGTCTTTAGGGTGTTTTCTCACCCAGTGCCCTAAGACCATTTGGTTTGGCAGTCACCGATTAAATGCTCGTTACATGGGCAGATTAGAAAGCCTAATAGAATTAAAGAATAATACCACCAAAAATAAAATAAATAAATAAAGCTTAAGAGTTAGAGTTAAAGAACCCTTAGTCAAAACTTCACGGTCACGAAGATGCATATGACTTAGGATAAAGTAATAGACTAGATGAGAAGCACAATTTGACTCCTTATTTTGATTGATTACAAATTTTTGAATAGAAACTAAGTTTAGGAATGAAAAATTCGGTTTTCCTATAACTTATAGATTACTTAAATCTTACAATAATATTTCAAATTTTTTCTTTCAAAATGTGTTTTCAAAATATTAACATTTTTCTCTTTCTTTATGGATTTGTTGGGTGCAATCCACTGAAAAGCCTCACGAGATAAAACTCATCCTCCAGGGGTAACGTAGAGGTTTAACGGCTTGCACAAGCTCAGTGCAATCGCGTGACCCGCAAAAGTGGTCTAATAATCTTTGGCTTAGTTTTGTTGTTTTGCTCGAGGGCGAGCAAAATATAGGTGTGGGGGGTGTGATTGCACACATTTATTGCATTATTCTTTATTACATTCCACATTTATCATGTAATAAATCTACTAAATTTCTTATCTTAAATGTCTATTTTGCAGAAGATAATCATGAGGATAAAGAGGATGAAATCAAATAAATATCAATTAAATTTAGATTTAAATAGTTCTATTTGGTTAGAGGAGGATGATTCCAAATTCAATTGGTTAAATTCAGTTTTTGATGAATCAGGTGGTTAAAGCTAAAGACCAATCAAGGAAAATGTCAAATACAGAGTCCAAATCCAAAGGGATAAATAGATGGAGAGAAGATCAACGGATGAGATGAAGCAATTTTGACTCAGATTCTAGCTGGATACATTTTAATATTTGAATCATAACTTTTGCTACGAGAACGAAAATCTGATGATTCAAGATGATCCGAAAAGAGGACTTAAAGGGCTATAACTCTTAAGTTGATCATTGTTTCTCATTCTGCCATTTGATAAGTTATATTTAGCCATCAATACACCAATAAGCTGAAGATCAGAACTGAATATCTACATCAAATCAAGTTTGGAGATAAGAGAATGATTCAAATTCAGAAATAGCCTTCCCTTATCTTCATACTCCTCTACCCTCAGCATTTCTCCTATTATACCTGCAATCTCAAAGGTAAATTGGGGACGACCAAGCAGAGAGTAGAACTTAGGCTAATTTATAATTTGTAACTTAGGTTTTTAGTTTTCTTTCATGTAATTTTTGTTTTATTTATGTAACTAAGAGGAGAGGAACTTTCATGGAGGAATGAGAGCAAGCTTGTACTGAAGGTGACACCAGCGTAAGTAATCTTTTCTTCCATTATTATTTGAATCGAATCGAGGTTTCCTTTTCTTTTTCTATTCTTAATTTTCTTCGCTTCCCTCTTTTGTGTTTGTGGATCCAAATGAAACTGATAGCCTCGAAGTTGCCTTGTCCTTGTAAGTGCCGTTGATGACTTATGGTAATGGATATCCATTTCTATGGTAGTATAGCTTGCCCCTTCATTTTATAGTGTAAATTGGGAATGGGAAAGATCTCATCTGCTATGCTTCCCTCGCCTTCAAGTAAAGGTACATCGTCGATACGGGTAAAAGGTAAGCAGGCGCCGAAGAGGTAAGTATGTTTTTTAGGTTTTAGTTTTTCTTTCTTTTCTTGTAACTTTTAGTGTAGATCACAAGACCATAATCACCCAAATTTCTTTCACTCTTTCAATTTCTTTGTACATATCCACTTTCATTTTCTTCACCTTCTCTATCTGCCACTTTCTTCCTAACTCACTTTAGCCTAATTTTCCTTTCCTTTTTAAGGAATAAAAGAACTTTAACCATTCTTTGCAGTATAAAAGAGAACTTACTAAAACGCTTCCATCGCTAGTCCCTCCTTGTGGATCACGACCCGTATAGCCACTTGGTATAGCGGTAGAATTGAGCACCTTGCACTAATGTTTTAAAAGTTCTGAAATTCTGTATTTGTGTGCAGTGAAAACCTCAATTACTACTCCCCATACCTATCTCATGCATTGTCCCCAATGTATGTAAGTAAAATATATGCATGAAATAGGTAAAGAAAAGATGTTACCCCCTCCTTCGGCTCGGACCAGCGGTGGTGCTAGGTCCGGCCGACTGCGAACGCCTAAGACCCTCCTCGATGCAGTCGAGGGGAGTGGGCTGCTCCTCAACCTGCTTCCTTAGTCTAACCTGACCCTTAAAGATCTTCTTCATGTCTCACCAAATGGTAGACATGAAGGCTCCTGAATTAGTTGGGGGTCCTGCTACCAAAAGGCTTGGTAATCATCATCCTCCAAAAGTTCCACCGAAGAGGACTCAGCCGGGGCATCTTCGGGCTGGACATTAGGGTCCAGACCGCATGGAGGCGACTATTATAAGCACTTGTTGCCCTCTCTGCTGCAACAAATACTCTATCGTATGAGTCAAAGACCGCATCTGTTAAGAAGTTCCTACACAGACGAGTGATCAAAACTGGATGCAAGTATTTGGCACCGCGTGTGCGTGTGGAGTTTGTGATGATATTGTGAAAGATAGTCGTGTTAATGCAAATAGTGTGCTGCCTAGTCATGAGATCGTGAATGATTTGCAACACAGGCCTATTAAAGGAGGTTGTATGGTCAAGCCCACGGATATTGCATTGGATCAAGCGTCTAACGCAATGTATGTTGCAAAACGTCATACTAGCTTTGAGCCCCCTATACTGTTCGGTACAACGAGCCCCCATGACTGTCATGTAGTCAATTAATGGTAGGGGGTCATGATGGTGCAGTTTGCTGGGGACTTGTATGTAGACTTCTAACATATCAATAGTTATAACAAGGTCCCCAGTAGGCATGTGCACCATGAATTGGTTGGTATCAAAGTTAATAGAGGCTTGATCAAGTAAAGCATAGAAGAGCCTGACAAGCTCGGGACAATGGTAAGCCTCATGGTTAGAGTTATCTTAAACTAATACATACCAATTCCATTCACGAATTCTATCCAAAAAGATGTGGCCATAACCATTAATATCGCCAAAAATTCTAGAAAACTCTTTCTCAGCAAATATAGATGGTGCCATGACTGAAAATACGAAGGATAGGAAAGAAATTAGCAAACCTCCCCTGGATTACGTGGGGTGAAACCAAAACCAGATTGCAGAGAGCAATCGACTGGGAGAACAGGTAATAAGATTGTAGATCTAAGATCTACAGATAGCAGCGACTGTAGGAAAATTTGGCGGCGCTCCAGACTCTACCAGAATGCCACGGACGCGCGAGCGAGGCCGAGGAAATGCGGCGCTTTCATGGATGCAGGGGGTTGGGAAAAATTGGTGTGGTGGCACTCTCTTCTCTCTTCTCAGATCTAATTTTAGATGGTAGGATAGAGAACGAAAGAGAGGTTGCGGGGTATATATAAGGGCTTGAGAAGGGTAGATTTCCAAATTTGCCTTAGGCAAAAGTGAAAATTTCAATCCTAGGGAAAATTCTGGTTATTTAGAAGGGAAAAGGAGTATATAAAGGGAAGAAAACCTAAGTGCTTTTTAGCACTTAGGTCCATTATTTTTTATGTTTTGTTTGTTTTATTTTCTTGTATATTTGTTTTTTATTTTGTTTTAATTTACAAGGGAGGTCCCAAAAAGATTTACAAGAAACACCAGGGGAGAGGGTAGAAAGATTTGGTCAAATGTACACCGGGTCACAATGACCTAGTTCGAGAATATCGTGTGACTCAGACTCTGTGGTGTAGAATGGCTTAAGTCGTTGGCCATTAACTTTGAACATATTGCCACTATTTGGATCAGAAATCTCAATCGCACCATAAGAAGAGACTATTTGTACAATATAAGATCCTGACCACCTGGTTTTCAGCTTACCAGGGAAAAGGTGGAGTCTAGAGTTGTACAACAGAACTTTTTGTCTGGAGACAAAATTCTTTCTATGAATGGATTTGTCATGGAAAAATTTAGTTCTTTGTTTAGAGATCCGAGCATTATCGTATACATTATTTCTTAACTCTTCCAGCTCGGAAATCTGCAACTTCCTCAAGTCACCGACTTTCTTTAATTCAAAGTTTAACTGTTTTATTGCCTACATCGCATGGTGCTCTAGCTCCACGGCAAATGGCAGGGCTTCTCAAATATAACTCGATATGGAGACATACCGAGGACAGTCTTGTAAGCGGTCTGATATGCCCATAAGGCATCAACGAGTTTGATGGACCTGTCCTTACGGTTCAGTCCTACAGTTTTCTCTAATATCAGTTTTATTTGTCTATTAGTAACTTCCACTTACCCGTTCGTCTGAGGGTAATAAGCCGTGGACAATTTATGAGAAATAGAGCATTTCCGCATTAAGGCTTCAAAAGCTCGGTTGCAGAAATGACTCCCATTGTCACAAATTATCGCCTGGGGGGTTCTGAAGTGCGAAATGATATTTTCCCTTAAGAATTTGATGACAACCAGATTGTCATTTGTTCTTGTTGGAACAACTTCAGCCCACTTTGAAATATAGTCTACAGCTACCAAGATGAATTGGTTGCCATAAG
This sequence comes from Agave tequilana, assembly GCA_038442645.1. NCBI lineage: Eukaryota > Viridiplantae > Streptophyta > Magnoliopsida > Asparagales > Asparagaceae > Agave > Agave tequilana. Next base: position 66,720 of record JAVJIF010009312.1, on the reverse strand, counting down.
ACATAGGAAAGGGTTCCATGAAATCGATGCCCCATCAATAAAAAATTTCTACCTTCAAGATCGGTGTAAGGGGCATCATGTCTCTTCGTGTGATTTGACCCATCATTTGACATTTGGCACAGAGTTTACAAAAAGTATAAGCATCCTTGAAGAGAGTGGGCCAGTAGAACCCACTCTGAAGGACTTTCTCAGTAGTCTTTCATGGAGCATAGTATCCACCACAAGCTAACTCATGATAAAATGCCAAAACACTCTGATGTTCATCCTCAGGAAGGCACCTTCTAATTATCTAGTCAGGGCAATATTTGAATAAATACGATTCATCCCAAAAGAAAAACCGTATTTGTGTCATAAAGCGATGTGATTGTCACATATATTGCATTTACATTGTCACCTTACCATACTTTTTAGCTAATAAATCCTATTAATAAGCCTTTTTCTTCTTTGGTTAACGTAGCCCAAGTGCTAAAAGAAAAAAAAGAGAAACAAGCCCAAAAGCCCACCAAATTCTGATTTAATTCAAAATAAATTCGAAATCAGGGAATCATGGCAAAATCTTGGCATATCAAGAGGTTGAGAAGAATCCTCCCTGAATCAAGTGGTTGAAGCCATACAATCAAAGGCTGTTTCGACAACTTTTGAAGCAGAAACAAGAAAACCAGAAGAAGATACACCAAAACAGGAGATCCATCCAACTGGGTGTGGCCATCTGGCCAAACCAGGGCCGCGAAAATGCGGCCCAAGCCACGTTTTCGCGGCCAAGTAGAGTCAGTTGGGGGAGCGTTTGCTCCCCCAATCTTCCCAGGATTCTCCCCTTTTGATTTTTCCCTATAAATACTAGTTTCAGCAAAGGAAAATGGAATGAAGACTAGGATTAGAATTTGTGTTTATTTTCTAAGGATTTAGGTTCTTTGTTAGCTAGCACTAAAGTTGTATTCTTATTTTTTTAATTTGTAGTCCAGTATCAAAACTTATGAGAGAGAGGAATTGAGTGCTTGTATTTGAAGATTGAAGTGACATCAATATAAGAATCGAGTTGCTTTTTCTTCCACTCGTATCACGGTATGGCTTGCATTGTTTATTTACTTTCTTCGCTATTTTCCATGAGTAACTAAAACAGTTTTCTGGGCTCGCTATTGTAACTCTCTCTTCTTCTTCTTCTCTTCTGGTTTTAAAGAAAAAGACCCAATGAATCATTTGCATGCCTTACTTAAAGCCTTTCTTCTTGAAAGTGTTCTTGAAGGCACATGAGGATGGGTTTGGATTGTTGAACTCTCACTTCTTTCATGAATGTTTCTTGAACTGTTTTTTACTTCGTTCTTGCTTCTTCGCGCTTGATGATTAATATTCGATTCTAAACGATTTTTCAAAGAAAAGAGTGAACTCTCCCAACCATCTTTTGTGTTTTACTTCAAACTTTCTAAAAATCAACTTTAAGTTTTGCCTATGATTAATTTGAGGCACTTAGGATTTCAATAGAAGAATGAACAATTGAGTAGTGAGATAGTGAGCCAAGATTTTCTTCCTTATTATAACCAACAAAACAATTTTCAAGTTTTTTAAAACACCTTCTCCAAAGCCTTTTCTAAAGTTGCAATTTCTCTTTGAATCATCTCTTTCTTTCCATTCTCTTTTTCATTTAATAACGAACACAATTCTTTGTTTTTAAACGATTCACCGAAAATCTTCCATCGCATTCCTCCTCGTGGACACGACCCGTTAGCCACAAGCTACACGGTAAATTCTTAAACTCTTTGATTGTTCTTTCCTTTTAGCAATCAATTTTTGGCGCCGTTGCCGGGGAGGGAACGGTGTGTTTGTTTTTCAATAAGTTTTGTGTGTTATTTCAGGGATTTGAAGATTTAGATCTAGCATTCAAGCTTTGCAAGTGAAGACTTGCAAATTCTGTGTCCCTACTCTTGAAAGTAGGAAACAGAATTTCAAGGAATTGCGTTGCAAAAATTTAAAATTTCATTGGACTACTAAAAACTTTTTTTTTTGCAGGACATATTGCTCACAAAAATTTAAGTTTTTGAATGTTATATTTTTGCTATTCTGTTATCCACCATCCTGTTTTAATCCAACAGTAATTTGAGTGATTGTTAATTGCTTAAAAAACGTTTAAACTTGCATTTTAGGCATTTCTCTAATTACGTTTATTTTACAATTACTGTTGAAGATAGCTAGAGACAAGGTATGTATGCATAGCATATAGTTGAGGAAACATTCTTTGGTGATATTTGCTTTTGAATGCTACTTTTCTATATCTTGCACACTTTGCACAAATCAATTCTAAGGGCAAAACCCAAGTGAAGATAAGGTGGGGAAGTCATTACCCTCCCTTAGGCCACAAACAATCTCCAAGCACGCACAACCTAAGCCTAAGTAAAATCTGATAGACATTGGCCTTAGGGACATCTCGAACTCATTAGGAGATTACCCTAAGGGGGAAAAGTGTTGGAATTTGACTCCTGCCAAATCAGTGTCTAGGAAAGGGATTAAGGGCCGAAAGCCCGAAAGTTGGTGGTTACTTAATTAAGGAACGTCTTTGACGGATAACCTCCCACCAATCTTGCCCTGACCTGGCTGATTAGCTTGTGGTCAAAGTCTATATTATACCTCCTGTGGACAATCAACCAGTTAGGAGTTGTCTAGGTCAAGGTTACCTTAGACTAGGCTTGGTTGTTTTCTTTTCTTGACTATTGGTGAACTTGTTTGTGATTGTGTTTGTGTATGCAAGTGTGGTCAAGAGACCCTAATTCATCTAGGTTAACTAGAAACACATCACCAGCCAAGTTTGAAATAAGACCAGATTCGGTTATGGATCGACCGACATCTTTGCAGGATAGATTTTACCCCATTAGAACATCACTTCCATCCTGCATCCAACTTCCATCGGTTGGTGAACACAATTTTGAGCTTAAGCCACAGTTCATCAATACGCTCCCTAAATTCCATGGCTTAGAGTACGAAGATGCTTATTTCTTCATAAGAGAATTTAAGGAAGTATGCTTAATGATGAAAATCCCACACCTTGTAGATGATGCTATTAGGTTGAGATTTGTCCTATTTGCTCTTAAGGACCTAGCCAAGAAATGGCTCTACAGCTTAGCGGCTGGCTCTATCACATCTAAGGATGGTTTCATCAAGGTCTTCTTGAAGAAATTCTATCCAATCCACAAGACTGCTCTCGTTAGGAAAAACATCATGCAATTCAAGCAAGAACCTAGTGAACCGTTTTGGAGGTACTTTGAATACTTCAATGATCTCCTTGTCCAATGTCCTCATCATGGAACAGAAAAATGGCGATAATGCCAGATTCTTTATGACGGTTTCGACTACTCGACCAAGACCCTCTTAGAAAGCATGTGCCAAGGGGGATTCTTGCAGAAGGATGAGTATGAAGAATGAGATTTATATGAGAATCTAGCTGAAAAGACCATCCAATGGGAACCTACTAGTGAAAACTCTAGAAATCCAAACTCTATCTCTTCAAAAGGAGGTCTCCATTCGATTGAATCAACCATAGCTAACGAGGCTAAGTTAGCTAACCTAGCGAGAAGACTGGAAGCTCTAAAAACTAAGGAACTAAGTCCAGTCAATCAAGTCAGCCCAAACCAATTTCCAACTCCGGGTTGTACTTACCGTCAGGCCATGAATCATGTGTTTGAGGAGTGTCCTGTATTTCAAGCTCACCAACATTTTCCTGAACCGATGAATGCGGCCTTCTCAAGGCCGAACAATGATCCTTACGCTCCAACGTACAATCCTGGCTGGAGAAATCACCCAAATTTCTCATGGGGCCATTAAAATAATGACCACCCACGGTCAAACATTGCAAACCACTTCCATCATTCCAATAATTCTTCCAATCATCAACCCAACTTTTCCAATCAACCTCACAACTCTCCCAACAATTTTTCAAATTATCAATAAAATTTTTCCAACCAAGCTCCACCATCTTCCTTCCAAAATCCTCAACTCGAAAGGAGAATGACTGATTTTAAGAGAAACATGGAAAGGTACATGAAGAACCAAGATTCTCTTGTGCAAACAATACAGAGGCTAGAGGGTCAAATGAGTCAGTTAGCCAATCCACAACATGAGAGGCAAAAGGGTACCTTGCCCCGTTAACCAATTATGAACCCTAGGAATTCACAACAAGCTCATTTGGTTGAGGATCAATCATTGAATCAATGTAATGCTGTTCATACATTGAGGTCGGGAAAGAAAGTTGATAACCAAGTGTCAACACCACCTAATCCTAGTCAGCACAATCACACTTCAGCATCAACCTCATCTAATCCCACTCCTCCTAAATTTGATAAATCAAAGATAAGTCAACCAGTTATGTGCACCAGCCTATAGCACCATTTCCTAATAGGCTGAAAAATAAGCAAAATCCGCACATGGATAAGATAATTGAGATCTTTAATCAAGTGAAGATAAATGTGACACTTCTTAATGCCATCCAATAAGTCCCATCTTATGCTAAGTTTCTTAAGGACATGTGCACCAAGAATAGAAAGACTAATGTACCTAAAAAGGTCTTCTTAGCCACTAACATTAGTGAGCAACTATCGGGTCCGATCCCTGTCAAGTACAAGGATCCAGGTAGTCCAACCATTGCCTGCACAATAGGACAAGCCGAGATTAGTCGTGCACTTCTTGACTTGGGGGCAAGTATCAACTTGCTTCCATTCTCAGTTTATCAACAACTCGGGTTGGGCGATCTTAGTCCAACTCGAGTCACTATCCAACTGGCTGACCGTTCAGTGAAAGTTCCAAAAGGGGATATTAATGATGTCCTTATCCGGGTTGGGGAGTTTATTTACACTTTTGATTTCATAGTTCTTGAGACATAACTTGTGTCTAACTCCAATCATAGGGCTCAAACTCCTGTTATCCTAGGGCGACCATTCCTTGCTACTGCCAATGTCATCATCAATTGTAGGAATGGATCCATGAGGTTAACTTTTGGGGACATGACTAGAGAAGTCGATGTCTTCAACCTAGACAAACAACCTCGTAAGATAAGAGATCAAACATTTGAGGTAAACTTTGTTGAAAACAATTGTGATGAAGAGAGTGAAGATTCAGAAGATGAGTCGCTATTTCTTAATGAATTATTTAAAAATGAATGCGATTATCTTGATGTCGAAGATCCTAATGTTAGAGTACCCTTTAAAAAGGGAAAAATTGATTTGAATATCTTCACTTTCGATGAGCCAACCAATAATGTATCGCATGAGGATATAATTAAAGAACCTCCGATTGACATACTCTTTGAAAACCTCTTCGAAGAAGAACTCATGTGTTTGGATGAACCAACTAGGGATCTTTTGGTTAATTGCACATCTCTAGGGGAAAGTGTTGACCTAAGCTTTGAGGAGATATATGGAACTGAGTTAGAATTCCTAGGCATTCATAATGAAGAAGTTTCAAATGAGAAGGGTGGTGGTGATAATTTTTTGAATAATGATTGTAGCAATATGAGGAAGAAACACCTAAAGAAGGTGAGACTGGGGAGGCAGAAAGCTAAAATGACAAACCAATTGGCCTCTCCACTGTGCCCTATAAAGAGGACCCATTTGAATTATGGGAAGAGAGCTAGAGGGATAAGACCAAAAAAAGACCTAGGTGTGGGAGAAACTTGATGTTGTACATATTCCTGTATAATATTTGCACCTCTTTTACATTTCATTTCATGCATGTATACATTTCTTTCATACATTAGGGACAATGCATGTGATAAGTGTGGGGGAGGGATCTAACATGATAACTACTATAACTTGAAAGAAATATATATATATATATATATATATATATATATATATATATATATATATATATATATTATATATATATATATATATATATATATATATATATATATATATATATATATATATATATATATAAAGACTTTTTGAAAGGTAAGAACAATATTTTGATGAATTTTTTGTAAGAAATTAAGTCAATTTTAAGGAATAGGAAAATCATAATTAGGATTTCTTATACTTGGTCAAAGTCAGATAACTTGTTTGATGTTTAGGGTTAGGATGAAAATTTGTGAAAGTAATTTAGTCTTGATATTTACCTTAATGAAATATGCACATTACATACACTTGCACACTTAGGGTTTAACAATAGAGACTCTTATGCCTTATAAAAGAAAATATTATGAAAAAGAGAAAAAAATAAACAAATCTAATTATTGATTAGCTAGGTGCTTTGGCCTAAGCAAGCCTTGGTATTTATGCAAAAGATAATTTGATAAGTTTGAAAAAAAATGTATATATATAAATCCTCTGATTAAGCTGGGTATTTATGCCTCATGAAGTATAAGTATTCACGCCTAAAAGGGGTACATCTTATAAATAAAAACCTTGGTTTCGTGGCCTTATCTGCTCGAGTGTTTAAGTCCTTAGGGGTGTTTTCTCACCTGGTGCCCTAAAACTGTCCGGTTTGGGTGTCGCCGACTGAAGGCTCGTTATATGGGCAGATTAGAAAACCTAATGAAATTGAGGAATAAAATCCACCAAAAATAAATATAAGGCATTGGAGTTAATGTTAAAGAACCCTTAGTCAACTTCATAGTCACGATGGTGCACACGACTCAGGGTAAATTAATAGACTAGATGAGAAAATTAATTTGACTCCTTACTTTGATTGATGACATGTTTTGAATAAAGGCTGAGTTTCGGAATGAAAAATTTGATATTCCTATAACTTATAAATTACTTAAAGCCTTACAAATATACTTCTAATATTTTCTCCTTTAAAAGAAGGCTTTTCAAAAATACTAATTTTTTTCTTTTCTTTTCTTTATGGATTTTGTGGGTGCAATCCACTGAAAACCCTCACGAGACAAAACTCGTCGTCTAGGGGTAACCTAAAGGTTTAACGGCTTGTTGCACATGCTCAATGCAATCGAGTGACTTGCAAAAGTGGTCCAATAATTGATTAAAATTAGTCTAATGTTTTGCTCGAGGACGAGCAAAAGATAAGTGTGGGGGTGTGATTAGTAACATATATTGCATTTACATTGTCACCTTACCATACTTTTTAGCTAATAAATCCTATTAATAAATCTTTTTCTTCTTTGGTTAATGTAGGCCCAAGTGCTAAAAGAAAGAAAAGAGAAACAAGCCCAAAAGCCCACAAAATACTGATTTAATTCAGAATAAATTCGAAATCAAGGAATCAAGGCAAAATCTTGGCATATCAAGAGGTTGAGAAGAATCCTCCATGAATCAAGCAGTTGAAGCCACACAATCAAAGGCTTGTTTCGTCAACTTTTGGAGCAGAAACAAGAAAACCAGAAGAAGATACGAGATATTCACCAAAACAGGAGATCCATCCAACTGGGAGTGGCCATCTGGCCACACCTGGGCCGCAGAAACGCGGCCCAAGCCTCATTTCCGTGGCCAAGCAGAGTCAGTTAGGGGAGCGTTTGCTCCCCCAATCTTCCCGAGATTCTCCCATTTTGGTTTTTCCCTATAAATACTGGTTTCAGCAAAGGAAAATGGAGCGAAGACTAGGATTAGAATTTGTGTTTATTTTCTAAGAATTTAGGTTCTTTGTTAGCTAGCACTAAAGTTGTATTCTTGTTTTTTAATTTGTAGTCCAGTATCAAAACTCGTGAGAGAGAGCAATTGAGTGCTTGTACTTGAAGATTGAAGTGACATCAATACAAGAATCGAGCTGCTTTTTCTTCCACTCATATCATGGTATGGCTTGCATTGTTTATTTGCTTTCTTTATTGTTTTTCATGAGTAACTAAAATAGTTTTCTGGGCTCGCTATTGTAACTCTCTCTTCTTCTTCTTCTCTTCTGGTTTTAAAGAAAAAGATCCAATAATTCATTTGCATGCCTTACTTAAAGCCTTTCTTCTTGAAAGTGTTCTTGAAGGCACATGAGAATGGGTTTGGATTGTTGAACTCTCATTTCTTTCATGAACGTTTCTTGAACTGTTTTTACTTCATTCTTGCTTCTTCGCGCTTGATGATTTAATATTCGATTCTAAACGATTTTTCAAAGAAAAGTGTGAACTCTCCCAACCATCTTATGTGCTTTACTTCAAACTTTCTAAAAATCAACTTTAAGTTTTGCCTATGATTAATTTGAGGCACTTAGGATTTCAATAGAAGAATGAACAATTGAGTAGTGAGATAGTGAGCCCAGATTTTCTTCCTTATTATAATCAACAAAACAATTTTCAAGTTTTTTAAAACACCTTCTCCAAAGCCTTTTCTATAGCTGCAATTTCTGTTTGAATCATCTCTTTCTTTCCATTCTCTTTTCCATTTAAAAACGAACACATTTCTTTGTTTTTAAACGATTCACCGAAAAGCTTCCATCGCATTCCTCCTCGTGGACACGACCCGTTAGCCACAAGCTACACGGTAAATTCTTAAACTCTTTGATTGTTCTTTCCTTTTAGCAATCACGATGCTTGTTCTGACCTGACCAATTTGAAGGTGTTCGCCCGGTTGCGAGGTAGTTTGCAATATCAGCATAGCAGGGCTCTTTACACATTGTGAAGATGTGTTCGTCAGGAAAGTCCTCATTAATAGGTATTATCTCAGTTGGTGCATTAGAATTCTCAAAAGGTAATCTGCCACCACATTTTCAACGCCCATTTTATCTTTGATCTCTAAGTCAAACTCTTGCAAAAGAAGTATCCATCGAATCAGTCTAGCTTTTGCATCCTTCTTTTGCATCAAGTATCTTAGGGCGGAGTGATCGGTGAAAATCATTGTCCTAGACCCTAGTAGGTATTGGTGAAACTTCTCCAACACAAACACAACTGCTAAAAATTCCTTTTCAGTTGTTGTGTAATTAAGTTGGGCTTCGTTAAGCGTCCTACTAGCATAGTAAATCACGTGTTGTCTATTATCAATACGCTGTCCTAGAACAGTGCCTATGGCATAATCGGAGGCGTCACACATGATTTCAAAAGGTCTAGACCAATAGGTGCTAAGATTATTAGCGCCAAGATAAGTTTTTAATTTAACTCCTCCCAAGATTGTAGACATTCTTCATCAAAATTGAAGGGCACATTTTTTCCTAATAGATTAGTTAAAGGTCTAGCAATTTTGCTAAATTTCTTAATAAATCTTCTATAGAAGCCAGCGTGCCCTAGGAATGATCGAATGCCTTTTAGGCATTTTGGCTCCGGGAGCTTTGCTATCACTTTCACTTTTGATCTATCAACCTCAATTCCACTGCTTGAAATTTCATGTCCCAGGATGATTCCTTACTTGACCATAAAATGACACTTTTCCCAGTTGAGTGTCAAGTTTTTCTCTATGCATCTTTGTAAAACCAGCTTAAGATGATGCAAGCACTGGTCAAAGGAATCGCCGTATATAGAGAAATCATCCATGAAAATTTTGAAAAATCTTTCCAAAATGTCAGAAAAAAGACTAAGCATGCAACGTTGGAACGTTGAGGGAGCATCGCATAGGCTGAAGGGCATTCTTCAGTATGCAAATGTTCCAAAGGGACAGGTGAAAGTAGTCTTGTCTTGATCCTCAGGAGCAATAGGGATTTGATTATATCCTGAATATCTATCCAGAAAACAATGATACTCATGTCAAGCTAGTCTCTCAAGCATTTGGTCTATGAATGGAAGAGGAAAGTGGTCTTTACATATGGCAGAGTTCAATTTTCGGTAATCAATACAGACTCTAATCTTCATTGAAAGATGAGGTTGTACTAATTTCTTCTTATCATTTTCTACCACGGTAAAGCCTGCCTTCTTTGGCACAGCGTGGACTGGACTAACCCATTGGCTATCGGGTATGGAATAAATAATCTCATTGTCTAGTAACTTTAGAATTTTAACTCGGACAGCCTCTTGCATGATTGGGTTTAGTCGACGCTGTGGGTCGCATTTTGGCTTTGCATCTTTCGTTAAGTGAATCCAGTGTTGTACAATGGATGGACTGATCCCCTTTATATCAGCCATGGTCCAACAAAGGGCTTCTCAATTTTTCCTCAACACCGCAAGAAGATCCTCTTGCTATTATTCCGTAAGATGGGATGCTAGTATCACGGGGAAAGCTTCCTTTGCACCCAAGTAATGGTACTTGAGATGACTAGGAAGAGCTTTGAGCTTGGAAGAGGGGACGTGATCTATCGATAGTTATTCTTCTTGTAGGGGAAGGATAGGGGTTGTGTTTGTTGCCCATTCCACTGTGAATTCGATGATTTGGTCAAGATTGAAGTCATCAGACTCCAATTCAAATTCTCTGTTAGACTCATATGCAATCTCCTTGTCGTGTTCACTTGTTAATCCTTCAATTAAGTTCACTTTAAACGACTGATCATCTAAGTCTCAAGGTTATTTTCCCAGGTGGAAAACATTAACCTCTTTCGTCATATCTCCAAAAGTCAGACGCATCGACCCGTTCCTATAGTTTATGATTGCATTTGCGGTGGCTAGGAAAGGTCGTCCTAGAATGACAGGAGTCTATGCTTTCAGATTGTGTACAGGTTGTGTCTCCAGAACGATGAAATTCACAGGGTAAATGAATTTTGTGTCTCCAAAACGATGAAATTCACAGGGTAAATGAATTCCCCAACCCGTATGAGAACATCTGTAATCGCCCCTTGGAAATTTTAATAGATCGGTTAGCCAATTGTATAGTAACTCTAGTTGGATGGAGGTCGCCCAGCCCGAGTTGCTGATACACAGAAAAGGAAAGTAGATTGATGCTGGATCCTAGATTAAGAAACGCTCTGTTTATTGTGGTCTGTCCTATGATACAGGAAATGGTTGGACTCCCGGGGTCTTTGTATTTCACAGGAATGGGCCCGGTGAGCAACTCACTTATATCTGATGCAAGGAAGACCTTCTTTAGGACATTTGTTTTTCTTTTCTTGGTGCACATATCTTTCAAAAATTTTACATATGAAGGGACTTGTTGTGTGAAATCAAGAAGAGGCACATTGATCTGAACCTGATTGAACATTTCCCTAATCTTCTCCATTTAAGCATTAGTCTTGTTATTTGCTAGCCTATTAGGGAATGGTACAATAGGCTTGTAAGGTTGCTCATCTGTTTGTCTTTAATATTGGACTTGGAGGTTAACGGTTGTAAACTTGAAGATGGATCATTTTGAGTTGGTGGTATAATTATAGGAGAATTTAATACTAATTTATTAGGAACAGGATGACTAGAAACCTGATTGTCAATTTATTTTCTAGATCTCAAGATATGAACAGTATTGCATTGTCTTGGACCTATGTCTTCAACTTCATGAATAGGAAAGGGGCTCTTAGGATTAGGCAATGACTGACTTGGCAGTGTTCCCTTTTGTCTTTCATTTAATGAGTTAGCCAGCTGACCTATTTGAACCTCTAACCTATTGATAGCTTGGTGGTGGTTGTTCATTATTGAGGCCTGGGTTTTGGACAAGGTTTCAACCATTCTTTTCAAATCTGACAATTTTTTATCTGGATGATTCTGTTGTTGTTGCTGGTATGTGGGCTGAAAGTTATGTTGATAATTGGATTGAAAATTCAGTTGACTCTGGTGGAAATTGAGTTGATAAAACTGAGCAGGGTATTGGTGTGAGAATTGTTGCCTTGGTTGCTCATGACCAGACTGACTCCATGAGAGATTTGGATGGTTCCTCCATCCCGGGTTGTATATTTTGGAGTATGAATTGTAGTTGGGTCTGGCATATGCTGCATTCATGTTTTTAGGATACATTTAAGCTTGGTAGACAGGATACTCCTCAAACAGGGTGTTGAGAGCGTGGCAGTAGGTATAACCCAAATTGATCATTGGTGTTGGGTTGACCTGATTCACTGAATTGGGTTCCCTAGCCTCTAGTAGTTCTAGCCTCTTCATTAATTGTGTTATTTTTTCCTTAGTAGGTATAGAGGATTCAATTGAATGTATACCGGTTCTCAAAGTGGTGGGGTTAGTTTCTTGGGGCAAGACTCCCACTGAATGGCTTTTTCTGTTAAAGCTTCAAAGAGGTCCCAACCATGGTTCTCATCTTTCTTCAAAAATTCCCCTTGACACAGAGTCTCAAGGAACGTCTTAATTAGGTAGTCTAGTCCGTCACAGAGAATTTGGCACTGCCGCCACTTTTCTATTCCATGATGAGGACATTGGGCTAGTAAATCCTTAAACCATTCAAAATACTTCCAAAATAGTTCATTTGTTTCCTGCTTAAACTGTATTATGTTTTTTCTGATGAGGGCTATTTTATGAATGGGATAGAACTTTTTTAGAAAGACTTTTACAAAATCATCCCATAACAAGATAGAACTAGCAGGCAGATTATATAGCCACTCTTGGCTATGTCCTTAAGCGCGAAGGGAATGAACCTCAATCTAACAGCGTCTTCCCTAGTTGGGGAATTCTCATCATCAAATACACTTCTTTAAACTCACGAATGAAGAAATATGCATCCTCGGATTCTAGGCCATGAAACCTAGGGATGTGTTTAAAAACTGAGGCTTTAGCTCAAAATTGTTTCCATTTGCCTTAGGTAGAAGAATGTGTTGGCCCAAGAGGTTACACTCTCCAATTGTTTTGTGTTTTGATGATGACAAACCAAATTAGTGCTATTTGGTACTAACAAGTTTGTTAAGATAAGTTTCAGGTTTGTACCATGTTTAGAGACCATTCGCTTAGCTATTGCAAGAACTTCTAAGTTCCACAAAGCAAGGAAGGCAAATTGCACATCAAGGAAGGATCATAGAAGAGAAGGCACTAGCAAGGCATTGGATGGCTCAAAGACTTGAAGATAGCTCAAGAAGTCTTCATGTAATTTGTTTTTCAGTTTATAGTATGTTAAAGAATAGTGGATAGGTTTGAAGCTCTATCACACACGTTTTTGCGCACATGCTTATTCCAAAATAATCTCTTATAAATTATACAAAAATATTTTGCATACAAGTTTTTGCCTACAGATATATATTTATGTTTTATACTATTCCCTGTTCAAAAGTATTTTTGTTAAAATCAAAATCCTCTTTGTTTTCTTTTCTAAAATCAATTTTTGACCTGATCCGGTCGACCGGGGCAGTCGACCGAGTCTTGTCAGTCTGGTCCGGTCGACCGGACCAGTCGACCGAAGTTCTGGCAGATGCACGTATCCATGTGCATGTCTGTCGGTCGACCGGGGCGGTCGACCGGACTATTGTTTTTGCTCACAGGTTTTATCGGTCGACCGGGTCGGTCGACCGCTAGCCTATAACGGTCGAATTTTGGTACTACCGGTCGACCGGCCCAGTCGACCGATCTGACCGTTTGAACAGTAACAGGCAGATTTTTAAGAGCTGTTTATTTTTGTCTTTTGTGTTTAAAAATTCGTTTAAGGATATATTTTGATCTAATTACCTCCTAAACATCAGTAATTATGTTTTATCCCTAAACCCTAGCCCTCTCCTATAAATAGGGGTGTTTGGGGAGAGATTGGTTACAACAATTATTGCTAGAAAATTCAAAAGTTTAAGGCTTTCAAAAGAGACTTGTTTCTTGGTTTTTGTGCTGAATTTCTCACTGATTTTCTGAAGGGTTTTTCAAATACTCTCTGATTTAATTCTCTTTTCTCCTTACACACAAGAGCTTCATTCCTACTCAATATTCTCTAAGGACCTTTGTAAGGGAAGAGATATTTGAAAGAGAGAGTTTGTGGTCTTTTGACTACCAAGGAAATTACTTGTTCTTGAGATTGTAGGAGTTGGGTACTCCATTGTATTTGAGATCTTTGTGATAGTGGAAGTGGTCAGAATCCTTCTGGGGAAGGCGGGGAGTAGAGCTGGGTGCTCGAACCTCGATAACATATCCTTGTGTTTGCGATTGGTTTACATTCTTGCAATTCTTACTCTACTTTGCTTGCACTTATTACTTGCTCATCATACTTACTTGCTTGCATTCATCTTGTGATTCTTGATTGTGATTGTTGTAGCTTTAAATTTTTAAATTGCCCTTTGATTAGCATTATCACCTATTCACCCCCCCTCTAGGTGATTTTCAATTGGTATCAGAGCTTGGACTCTAGGTTTGGCTTAACATCCATAGAGAGATCCTAAATATTGCTAATCAACATTTTCATTCATCCATTCATACACTAGTAAACATGGCCGACAACATTAAATCCCCTTCTAAATTTGATGGACTTAATTTCCCAATTTGGAAGGTTAGGATGACTATATTTTTGCAATCTTTGGGTAGCTTAGTGGCCAAGTCCTTGACTAAACCCTATGTAGCACCCGATAGTGATGAGAGCACTTGGACCGACTTCAACTTTAGAGAATATGAGGCTAACTCCAAAGCCCAAAACTCCCTATTAACCGCCTTGAATGAGGATGACCTTACACGGGTAATTCATTGCCAATCCGCCTATGAGATTTGGCAACACTTATTGGTCACACATGAAGGGACTTCATAAGTCAAGAGAGCTAAGATAGATCTCTTGAGGTCTCAATATGAATCATTTAAAATGCTTGATGATGAATCCATTGATTGTATGATTACTCGTTTCACTAAAATTACAAATGGTCTTTCTTCATTAGGTGACGTCATCTCCAACGATCAAAAGGTGCGCAAAGTGATACGGGCTCTTCCTTCTTCATGGGAGATCAAGGCCACCACCTTAAAGGAGTTGAATGACAAGGACGAGATGGACATCATTAGTCACATTGGGAACCTAAAGACCCATGAGATGAAGAAGAAGGCAAGAGAAGAAGCCACTACTTCAAAGAAGAAATCCATAGCCTTCAAGACTTCATCCACCAATGATGACGATGATGAAGACGAAGAAGAAGATGAGGAGCTAACTCTACTTGTGCGGAATGTCAAGAGGTTGTACCGAAAGAACAAGTTCAACTTCCGGAGAAGATTCGAAGGCAAAGAGGAGCGGAAGATCATTTGCTATAATTGCCGCTAACCCGGACATATCATGGTGGATTGTCCGGAGTTCAAGAAGAAGATGACTTCCTCCTTCAAGCCAAAGAAACCGGAGGAGAAGAAAGACTACAAAGCAACATGGGATTCAGAAAGCGAGTCCGAAGAGGAGGTGGATCAAGCTAATATGTGTTTCATGGCAAACACACCTAAGGTAACCCCTCAATCCCTTGATGATGAAGATGATGAACTAAGTAAGGAAGTTCTAGTTCATGCCTTTGTAGAACTTTCTGAAACTTATGATAATAAGAAACTTGAATGCTTAAAATTACAAAAAGAAGTTGCTTTTCTTAAGAATCAACTTGCCATTGTTTCTAAAGAAAAAGATGATGTTTCTTCTAATTTCATTTCCATGCAAAAAGAATTTTGTGCCTACAAGAGTACTTGTAAGGCAAAATCTCCTATTATTGATGAAAAAGAAATTTCTTCTTTTAAATCCAAAATGAATGATTTCGAAAAAGTTTTAAATGATTGTGCTTTCAATACTAAGAAACTTGAGAACATGTTTTCTAAAAAGCACACTTCACATGCTAACACTTCACAAGCTAAAAATTCTCATGCTAACACCTCTCATGCTCATGCTCACAATGCTCATGCTCACAAATCACACACTCACTATGCTTTTAAATATGGTAGAGTATATAGATGCACATATTGTGGTAAAAATGGACATTTAGCTAAGTTTTGCTATGATCAACTAAATAGAACAAATAATCTTGTTTGGGTTCATGACACTAACCCTAGAGGACCCAAGAAAATGTGGGTACCAAAATCAAGTCTTAAATTGTTTGATGTAGGTACACACCAAAGCTCCAAGACGTAGGGAGCGGTGGTACCTTGATAGTGGTTGTTCAAGACACATGACATGGGACATCAACAACTTCACAACCCTATCAAGGTACATGGAAGGTGGCACCGTCACCTTCGGGGATGACTCCAAAGGAACTATCATCGGTATAGGTAACATTCAAATTGGTGCATCTCCTATTATTGAGAATGTTGTTTTAATAGATGGTTTAAAACATAATTTGCTTAGCATTAGTCAACTTTGTGATCGTGGACTTAAAGTTGTTTTTGATGATGCTTCATGCAAGATTTTTGATGTTAAATCCGATGTTTGTATTCTTACCGGTTTTCGTGATAATAATGTTTATATCATTGACATGCTTAATTTAGATTGTTCTACTAAATGCTTGAATGCTTTTGATGAAAATTCTTGGCTTTGGCATAGAAGATTAGGACATGCATCTTTTGACCATATTTCTAGGATTAATTCAAAGGAATTGGTGAAGGGTATACCTTGCTTGAATTTTGAGAAAGACCGCATTTGTGGTGCGTGCCAACTTGGGAAACAAACCAAGTCTTCCTTTAAACCAATCAAGGATATCATGTCAACTAGGCCTTTAGAATTAATTCATATGGATCTTTTTGGACCAACTAAAACTAAGAGTTTAAATGGAAGTAGATTTGCATTTGTTTTGGTTGATGATTTCTCCCGTTTTACTTGGGTTTTCTTTTTACAAAATAAAGATCAAACTTTTTCTCATTTTAAAATTTTTCGAAAAAGAGTTGAAAAAGAAAAGGGTTTTCCGATTTTGAGAATAAGAAGTGATAGAGGTGGTGAGTTTGTTAACCAACTCTTCATGACTTATTGTGATGAAAAGGGAATTAAGCATGAAATGTCTTGTCCTAGAACTCCACAACAAAATGGAGTTGTAGAAAGAAAAAATAGAACACTTCAAGAGATGGCTAGGACAATGATAAGTGAATATGACCTCCCTCAATATTTATGGGCCGAGGCCGTAAACACCGCATGCTATATATCGAATCGTATTTATTTATGCAAAAATTCTTCAAAAACTTCTTTTGAAATGTATCATTCTAGAAAACCAAATGTTGCATATTTTAAAGTTTTTGGATGCAAGTGTTTTGTTTTGAATACTAAGGATAATTTGGGTAAATTTGATGCTAAGGCTTATGAGGCTATCTTTGTTGGATATTCCTCTACTAGCAAAGCATATAGAGTTTTCATTAGATCTTCTCAAACCATTGAAGAATCCATGCATGTTAAATTTGAAGAATCTAATGTGGTTGTTGAGAATGTTGTAGAGATTGAACCATTAGGTGAAGACATGGAGAGACTATCCTTGAAGGACTCACCCGCTCAAGAAGAAAAGCTAGACCCTATTGGTGAAGTTCAAGAGGATAAGGAGGAAAGCACTCAACCGCTTCCTAAAGCTTGGAGATACGCTACAAATCATCCTAAGGAGCTCATCTTGGGTGATGCATCTAAAGGAGTCACAACGCGCTCCAAACTCCATGACCTATGTGGTAACTTTGCTTTCATTTCTCATTTTGATCCCAAAGGCATTCTCGAAGCCGAGACGGACCCATATTAGTTGCTTGCCATGCAAGAGGAACTCAATCAATTTGAGCGCAACCAAGTTTGGCACCTTGTTCCTAAGCCCCACGATAGACCAATAATTGGTACTAAGTGGATCTTTAGAAACAAGATGGATGAGTCCGGAAATGTCATTAGGAATAAAGCTAGGTTAGTGGCCCAAGGTTACACTCAAGTTGAGGGAATTGACTTTGAGGAGACCTTTGCACCCGTAGCACGGCTTGAAGCCATACGAATGACACTAGCTTTTGCATGTTTTAAAAATTTTAAACTTTTTCAAATGGATGTGAAAAGTGCATTTTTGAATGGTTTTATTAATGAAGAAGTTTATGTTTCTCAACCTCCCGGTTTTATTGATCATGTTCATCCCGATTTTGTTTTTAAACTTGATAAAGCTTTGTATGGATTGAAACAAGCTCCAAGAGCTTGGTATGAAAGGCTTTCTAGTTTTCTCATTTCAAATGATTTTATTAAAGGCAAAGTAGACACAACTCTTTTTACTAAGCATGTTGATAATGATATTTTAATTGTGCAAATTTATGTTGATGATATAATTTTTGGATCTACTAATGAGCTTTTATGCAAGGATTTTGAGAAGGTAATGCAACTAGAATTTGAAATGTCTTCAATAGGTGAGCTCAATTTCTTCCTTGGACTCCAAATCAAGCAATTGCAAGACGGAACCTTCATTAACCAAGCCAAGTACGCAAAGGAGCTAGTAAAGAAGTTTGGGCTTGAAGGATCAAAGGCTTGCAACACTCCTATGGCAACTACAACCAAGCTTGATAAGGACGAACAAGGTAAAAATGTTGATATTAAATTATATAGAAGCATGATAGGAAGTCTTTTATATTTGACGGCAAGTAGGCCGGATATCATGTTTAGTGTGTGTCTTTGTGCTAGATTTCAATCGTGTCCTAAAGAGTCTCATCTTATTGCGGTAAAACGCATTATTCGTTATATTAAGGGCACTATTGGAATGGGTCTTTGGTATCCGAAAACTATAGATTTTTCAATGACTAGTTATTCGGATGCCGACTATGCGGGTTGTAGAGTAGATAGAAAGAGTACTAGTGGGACATGTCAATTTCTTGGTAATTGTCTTGTTTCATGGTCCTCTAGGAAACAAAATTCCGTAGCTCTCTCAACCGCCGAGGCGGAGTATGTTGCCGCGGGGCTTGTTGTGCACAAGTCCTTTGGATGAAACATACTCTCCTTGATTTTGATTTGCACTTTGATCATATAAAAATATTTTGTGATAATACTAGTACTATACACATGACCAAAAATGCAAATCAACATAGTAAGACCAAGCACATTGAGATTAGATATCACTTTCTTAGAGATCATTTTGAGAAAGGTGATATAGATATTGATTATGTTTCCACGGATTTACAACTAGCCGATATTTTCACTAAACCCCTTGATTTTGCTAGATTTTCGTTTATTTGTGGAGAACTTAATGTTTGTATTATTGAATAGACATGTTTTTCATAACCCTTTTTGATGTATGACAAAAAGGGGGAGAATAAGTTTACATGACAAAAATAAGTTCATTTGGTCTTGGTTCCATATGAATTTATATGCTTTAATTTTAAAGATTTGTTTTATGAGTTTTATGTTTATGTATGTTTTAGTTTTGTGTTTTAGTTGTTTTGGTATTTTTGGTATCAAGAGCAATTTTTGTGTTTCAATAATTGGTGCATCATTTCAATTATTGGTTTCTAGAGCATATTCTTGTGTTTTATGTATAGCATAATTTGAGGGGGAGTTTTCTCCTCCCTATATTTTTGTTAATAGCCTATTTGTTTTGTCATCATCAAAAAGGGGGAGATTGTTGGCCCAAGAGGTTACACTCTCCAATTGTTTTGTGTTTTGATGATGACAAACCAAATTAGTGCTATTTGGTACTAACAAGTTTGTTAAGATAAGTTTCAGGTTTGTACCATGTTTAGAGACCATTCGCTTAGCTATTGCAAGAACTTCTAAGTTCCACAAAGCAAGGAAGGCAAATTGCACATCAAGGAAGGATCATAGAAGAGAAGGCACTAGCAAGGCATTGGATGGCTCAAAGACTTGAAGATAGCTCAAGAAGTCTTCATGTAATTTGTTTTTCAGTTTATAGTATGTTAAAGAATAGTGGATAGGTTTGAAGCTCTATCACTCACGTTTTTGCGCACATGCTTATTCCAAAATAATCTCTTATAAATTATACAAAAATATTTTGCATACAAGTTTTTGCCTACAGATATATATTTATGTTTTATACTATTCCCTGTTCAAAAGTATTTTTGTTAAAATCAAAATCCTCTTTGTTTTCTTTTCTAAAATCAATTTTTGACCTGATCCGGTCGACCGGGGCAGTCGACCGAGTCTGTGTCAGTCTGGTCCGGTCGACCGGACCAGTCGACCGAAGTTCTGGCAGATGCACGTATCCATGTGCATGTCTGTCGGTCGACCGGGGCAGTCGACCGGACTATTGTTTTTGCTCACAGGTTTTATCGGTCGACCGGGTCGGTCGACCGCTAGCCTATAACGGTCGAATTTTTGCACTACCGGTCGACCGGCCCAGTCGACCGATCTGACCGTTTGAACAGTAACGGGCAGATTTTTAAGAGCTGTTTATTTTTGTCTTTTGTGTTTAAAAATTCGTTTAACGATATATTTTGATCTAATTACCTCCTAAACATCAGTAATTATGTTTTATCCCTAAACCCTAGCCCTCTCCTATAAATAGGGGTGTTTGGGGAGAGATTGGTTACAACAATTATTGCTAGAAAATTCAAAAGTTTAAGGCTTTCAAAAGAGACTTGTTTCTTGGTTTTTGTGCTGAATTTCTCACTGATTTTCTGAAGGGTTTTTCAAATACTCTCTTATTTAATTCTCTTTTCTCCTTACACACAAGAGCTTCATTCCTACTCAATATTCTCTAAGGACCTTTGTAAGGGAAGAGATATTTGAAAGAGAGAGTTTGTGGTCTTTTGACTACCAAGGAAATTACTTGTTCTTGAGATTGTAGGAGTTGTGTACTCCATTGTATTTGAGATCTTTGTGATAGTGGAAGTGGTCGGAATCCTTCTGGGGAAGGCGGGGAGTAGAGCTGGGTGCTCGAACCTCGATAACACATCCTTGTGTTTGCGATTGGTTTACATTCTTGCAATTCTTACTCTACTTTGCTTGCACTTATTACTTGCTCATCATACTTACTTGCTTGCATTCATCTTGTGATTCTTGATTGTGATTGTTGTAGCTTTAAATTTTTAAATTGCCCTTTGATTAGCATTATCACCTATTCACCCCCCCCCTCTAGGTGATTTTCAGAATGCATGAAGGAAGTGAGGTGTGAATTGGGTAGAACTTTTCTTGGAGAGAAGTATGGTTCGCCATGATTGGGAATGTATCAAGAAGTGGTGCATGGGTAGAAGTCCCAACAAGTCTTGATGAAATAGGATCCCGGTACCACTCTTGCATGCACAATTACAGACAACGTTCACAAACAAGCGAAAACTGGAAAATAACAAACAAAATAAAGAAAAATAATCACAAGCTATCTAAGATCCTGAACTTAGACGACCCCTAACTGGTCGATGAACTGAAGAAGGTTGTTGCTCGAATCATACCACAGCTAATCAGCCAGGCAGGGGCAAAATACTGTAGGACGTATCCGTGCGTAAGCAACATGTCTTAATTATACTAAACCACGGTATCTTCGAGACTTAACCTCTTAATCCCCAACCTTAGACACTGATTTGACTGGAGTATGAATCAAAAATAATTTCGAACCACAGCTAATCTATTGTCGAATCTGGATGTCCCTAGGGGCCAACGTCTATCAATTTTTATTTAAAAGTTTGGGATTGTGAGTGCTTGGAATGTTCTTTTTGGGCCAAGGAAGGGTGATTAAATCCCCACCTTATCTTGTTATTGGGGTAGTGCCCTTAAAATCAATTTGTGCAAGTGTACAGTATATGAAACAAGATTCACTCAAAGCGACTTAAATCAAGCAAGAGATGAGTCTTATTCTATGTGCTATGCGAACGTACCTAGCTCCAACACTCTTCAACAGTAAAGTAAATGAATGAAAAGACACGTGCCTAAAATGCAAACATCTAATAAATTTTTAAACTTTTCAGCAAATGCTTTACTGTTGGTTTATTAGTAGGCTCCTGGTGATGGCATATAAGAAATAAATTGCAGCAAGCTATATTTTTGCAAAGCAAGCAGCCCTGCAAAATAAATTGTACGTAGTGAACTCTTCCTTGCCGCGGTTCCGCGGCCAGAGCCGAGAAAACGCGACAATTCAGAGGGTACTTGGTCTCTACTTTCGAGAGCAGAGGCCCAAGATCACTTATATGTTACTGCAAGTCTTGTTTTCTTGTTCCCTCAACCTGTAACCTGCAACAAAGAAGAAAAAATTCATTTTAGTTTCAAAAACTCAATAAAAACCGTCTCCCTCCCCGGCAACGGCGCCAAAAATTTATTCGAAAAGAAAAATTGGATTGAATAAGAGTTCAGAGTAAACCATTTATATCCGTGTGCTGATTATCAAACTCTGAATATGTATGAAGATTTACTTTACTCCTTCGAATCACAGTTCGTAGCACAAGCTATAACGGGTCGTATCCGTAGGAAGGGCTAGCGATGGAAGCGTTGACGGTTTTTATGTTGAAAATTTGAGAAGAAAAACGAAGGTTATTTTTTGTTTAAAAATGGAAAAATAAAACAAGATAGAAAGAGAGTGAAGAATTTTTGTAAAGTTTTGTTAAGAAAAGAAAAACGGAATGGAAAACGGAATGAAAGACGGTATGAAAAACGGTGATGTTGGAAAAAGAGAAATTTTTAGAAAGGAGTTTTGAAATTCAATTAAGAGCAGGCCATGACTAACTAACATTCTACATTACTAACTTACTAATCTCGTCGGGTGATTCATGCCTCATGTAGATTCATTGGTAATAGTACATCTTGCTTTGTCAAATTAATGTGTTGTCCCAAATTGAGGTTGTGTTTTCATCTAAGTTTGGCTAGGTGGCCTCCTTGGATCATCGGCTCCCAACAGATTCTCAATAATTGAACATAGGTATTCACATTTACGTATGCTAAGAAAGAATGTAAGATTCATTAGTCCATCAAAGGTATAACAAGCTAGTATGAAATAAGAAACTTGTACATAGGTGTTAGTATACTAAAGTGATCCATCTTCATGTTCCATCAAGGCACTTGTTCAAGAGACAAGGCGCTAAATGAGGCACACATGAATCATATGGAGGTGAAATAAAGCATTCACTAGAATTGAAACACTACTCATCATCATTGAAAATAAAAGACTTATTAATTACAAGACTTAGAAATAAAAACATCCAACGATTCATATGAGTTAACAATCACCCAAGAGTTAGTAGTTAGTAGTGTTAGAAGTTAGTTAATCATGTTAGGATTTGTTAGTCATAGAAAAGAAAAACAAGCAAGAAGACATGGTAGAAAAACAAGTGCAAGAAAGTAAAGAACTTGAAAGTAAATGCAATAGAATAAGAAAGAATTGAGGAAGGGAAAGCTTGAGCCTTTGTCTTGAATTGTCACTTCTTTAATTACAGAGATCTCTCTCACCCTCACTCTCTCTTTTCTAGATCTAGAAGGAGAAAATGAAAATTACACAAGAAGACTAAAGAGAGCTTAAAGAAATCCTAATTAATTGCCTAAACAAAATGCTATTCTCTCCTCTCTTTTTTAAGAGGCCCTGGGGGTCTATTTATAGGCTGCAGGAGAAGATCACATAAAACAGCAGTCGTAGGATCAATCGCTTGATCAACGGCCAAGGAAGTGCCACGGATCCGCGGCCAGGGCCGCATTTTCGCAACAGCATCTTGGCCGTTGTGCCAACGATTTCTCTGACATTCTGTTATGCTATGTGTGACCAGCTGGAGCTTCTAGAAGTTGGAGAATATACTTTGAATCGTTCCAGAATTGGGCTTCATGGTTGTGGGCTCCTAAAAGCACCTTTAATTTCTTAAAAATCCCAAGATTTGGGGCTTATTCTCCATTAAAGAATGGACCTGAAAAACAAGAGAGAAAAGCAATAAAAATCCTATTTTTATTAACATAAAGCATTGTAAGGTGATATAAAATGATGCAAAATGAACTCCAATCAACGCCTGGCAATTAAATGTGACGCTATGATGACTGGTAGAGTCTCTTGTTTGCCTAAGTAGATGTATTTGAGATACATAGGCAAAACTTTCAATTCTATGGAAGGGGAAGGCTCAATGGAAGGAGGAGTCAAGTTGTTGGCTCCAAATTTAATGAGATAGGGCTCAATGCTCAAGTCATAATAGACTTAGTCAAGGTCAAAATGCATAGACTCCAACTCGAATTCACTTTCAGTTTTTAGCTCCAATTCTTCTCTATGTTCACTTCCTATACTCTCAATGTGGTTGACTTTAAATGTTTGATCCTCTACATCAACAAGTTGCTTTCCTAGGTTAAAAATATTAAATTTTCTAGTGATGTCTTCAAATGTTAACCTCATGGATGCATTCCCATAGTTGGTCATTGCATTAGCAATAGTAAGGAATGGACGTCCTTGGATAACGGGAGTATGAAACCTAGGATTGGTCATAGGTTGTGTCTCAAGAACTATGAAATTAATGGGATAGATAAACTCCCCGAGCCGGGTAAGGACATTATTAATTTCCCCTAGAAACTTTTACTGACCAGTCAGCCAATTGGTGGTGACTCGGATTGGACTATGCTCGCCCAAACCCAAGTTGTTGATAAACTGAGAAGGAGAGCAAGTTGATGTTTACTGCCAAATTAAGGAGTGCCCGACTAATTTCAGCTTGTCCTATAATGCATGCAATGGAAGGATAACTCGAATCCTTGTACTTGACAAGAATCAGGCCCGACAGTAGCTCACTAATGTTAGTGGCTGAAAAGAGACCTTCTTGAGTACATTTGACTTTCTCTTCTTGGTGCACATGTCCTTAAGAAATTTTGCATATGATGAGACTTTTTGGATATCATCAAGAAGTGGCACATTAATCTTCACTTGTTTAAATATCTTATCTTGTTTATGTGTGCATTATGTTTATTGTTCTTAAGCCTATTTAAAAATTGTACTATAAGCTTGTGTATCTGATTGGCTGACTTGTCTTTACCAAACTCGTCAGTTTTGGATGGAGTACAGCTAGAAGAGGTGGATGCTTGAGTTTGGCTGTGTTGAATGGGATTGGGTGGTATTGACACTTGATTATCAGCTTTCTTTCCCGACCTCAAAGTATGAACAATATTTCATTGATTCATTTGATCCTTTTGAGCCACTAAAGCTTGATAATAGTTTCTAGGGTTTGTCAACAACAGATTAGGCAAAGTCCCTTTCAGTTTTTCACTTAGTGAGCTAACTAGCTGACTCATCTGAACCTCTAATCTAGATATAGCTTGAGAATGGTTGTTCAACTGCTGTCTTTGGTTCTTCATGAAAGATGTTTGTGACTTGATCAAATTGTCTATATTCTTCTCCATATTAGTCATTTTCTTATCAGCAGGGGGCCTTTGAAAGAAGATTGTGGAGCTTGGTTGAAAAAGTTTTATTGATAATTAAAATAATTAGATTGATGATTGGAAGAATTGTGATGATAATTTAGAAAGCAGGGTTAGTGATTGGAAGAATTGTGATTATAATTGGGATATTGAAGGTGGTTTGAATAGTTTGACCTTGAGTAGTCATTGTTGTTTTGGCTCCATGAGAAAACAGGTAATTTCTCCATTCAGGATTGTACGTTTGAGCATAGGGATTGTTATTGGGCCTTGAAAAGGTCGCATTCATGGGCTCGGTTAATATTTGCTGAGCATAAAAAATTGGATATTCCTCAAATACAGGGTTCATGACTTGATAGTAAGTATAGCCTAGATTTGGGATTGGATTAGGGCTGGCTTGGTTCACTGGAATTGTTCTTTTGTTTCAAGAAGTTTCAGTCTTCTCGATAGGTTGGCAACTTTAGCTTCGGCAGTTGTCAATGATCTATGAAATGGATACTTACTTTTGAAGAGATAGGGTTAATGTTCCTTGACTTTTGGGAGTTGGCTCCTATTGGATGATTTTCTCAGCTAGGTCCTTAAATAAATTTCACCCTTGGTTTTCATCCTTTTGCAAGAATCCCCCTGGGATATTGTTCCTAAAATGGTTAAGGTTTGTGATTGGTCACTGATATTGCATAATTGTAGTCATATTTCCCATATCTATGTTACAATAAACTTAATTTTTAATTATCATTTTTGTCTAATAAATATGCAGGCCTTTACCAAGAGAAAAGGAAGAGCAAAGAAGTCCAAAGCCTATCTAAATTCTGATTTAATTCAGAATTAATTCAAATCAAAGATCAGGACAAATCAGAGAAGATAAAACTAGTAAAAGATCAGTTAAAGCAGATCTTTACGAATCAAGTTGGTTAAAGGCGAGAATCAACAAAAGAATCATCAAAATCATAAGAGCAAATGACAAAGAATAGATAGATAAAAGACAAAATATTTGAGATCTCCCCCATGGATGTCGCTAGTTGGCCACATCCAGGCTGCAGATGCGGCCAAAGCCGCGGATCCGCAACCATGTAATGATATAAAGGGGAGCGTTTGCTCCCCTTATATTCTCACTCCTCTCCCTTCTGGTTTTTCTCTATAAATATCAGAAATTTCGTGAAGAAAAGGAATGAAGACCAGGAGTAAATTCCTGCTTTATTTTTAAGATTTAGGATCATTGTTAGATAGTTTATGAGAAGTTGTATCTCAGTTTTTATTTTGTAGTTTAGTCAAGGAACAAAATGGAGAGAGGAAGAGTGATTGTAATCGGACGGTTAAGTGACATCAATAAAGATTCAAACTTCTTTCCTTCTCTAACTCACGGGTATGTTACATTTCAATTCAATGTTTTCCTTCTCCGTAATGAGTAACTAAATCTCTTCTTTCTAGGCTCACTGATCTCTCCTCTCTAGTCTTGATCTTGATCAATTTTAATGAAAAAGACCCAATTGAATCATTTGAATGCCTAACTTTAAGCCTTACTCATTGCAAGTGTTCTTGAAGGCACATGAGGATGGGATTGGTTTTTGAATTTACTCTTAAAGTTAATCTTTAAAAAAGAACTTGTTTTTATTCCATGCTTCCTTCATTACTTTGATGGTTTAACATCCAACTCAAAGAAAGATTTCAAAACTGACGTTCGATTTTTTAAAAGAAACTAAATTATGTGTTTTACTTGATCTCTTTTAAAATACAAGACTAATTTTTGCCTATGATTTCATTGAGGCACTTAAACTTTTAAGAGAAAAATCTAGAGTTGAGTAAAGATTAGTGAGCCCAGATCTCTCTTTTATTTAATATAACCAACATCACTTTCAACCTTCTTAAAAATCATCTTCCCCAAAACTTTTTTCTAAATCAAGTTTTCTTTAAATCACTTATTTACTCTCCATCTTCTTTTTCATCTAAAAATCATCAACACTAAAACTTATTTTTCCTAAAATATCGAAACATTTGCTTCTCATCTCTCCTCGTGGACATGACCCGTTAACCTTAAGCTACACAATATTAGAATTTTTGCAATCAAATTTTGGCGTCGTTGCCAGGGAGTGAACGGTATTCTTGTGTTTGACAAGTTTGGTGTTTTGTTTCAGGGTTAAAAAATTTTGTTGAGTATTCAGGCTTTGCAGAAGAAGACTTGTGATCCTGTACCCCTACTCTAGAAAGTAGGGAATAGGATTTCAAGAGTTTGTTGTAGAAACACATTTATTATGAGACTTCTAAAAAGTTTTTCTTGAAGGACATATTACTATGCAAAAACAAGCTTTCTTTATTGCTAGTTTTCTATACTTGATAATCTCACAATCTTGTTTTTATTACAACATTAATTGGTTGATTGAAAATTATTTAAAAAATGTTTAAACTTGCATTCCTAGGCATTTGTCTAATTACGTTTTCATTTTAATTATTGTTGAAAAAAGCTGGAGGCAAGGTACATATGCATAGCATATAACTTAAAAAATATTCTTGAGTGATTACTTGCTTGTTGAATGCTACTTTTTTATATCTTACACACTTTGTACTAAATCATTTTAAGGGCAAAACCTAACAAAAGATAAGGTAGGGGAGTCATTACCCTTTCTAAGCCCACAAACCATCTTCAAGCACGCGCAACCTAGGCCCAACTTAAAATTTGATATATGTTCACCTTAGGGAGATCTCGAACTCATTAGGAGGTTACCCTAAGGGGAAAGGAGTTAGAATTTGACTCCTACTAAATCGGTGTCAAAGGACGGGGATTGAGAGGTGAAACCTCAAAGATTAGTTGTTTGAATTAATTAGGCCCTTCGCTTTTGCACGGATACCTCCCACCAATCTTGCCCTGACCTGGCTGATTAGCTTGTGGTTAGAATCTGTATTATACCTCCTGTGGACAATTTAACCAGTTAGGAGTTGTCTAGGTCCAAGCCTCCTTTAGAATAAGCATGGTTAAATTTTTCTCTTTTCTTTTTGACTAATTGGTGAGCTTGTTCTGGTAGTATTTGTGTATGCAAGTGTGGTCGATGTTCGGAAGGTAGGAGTGTACTAATACTCAGAGAGAGAGGGTTTAGAATCAACCTTTGATGCTCTTATGTGATGCTCAAAAACTCCAAAATGCATTCACAAATTTTCTTTTCTCCTTCCGAATCACCGTAGTAGTATAGGCTATTACGGGTCGATCCTCAGGGAGAGCTTGCGATGGAAGCTTTACGGTTTCGAAATTGAATTTTGAAGAAGGAAAATGAAAGTTCTTCTATGTTCAAGAAAAACAAAATGACATGGAAAAGAGAGGAAAAATTCTTTGTGGATTTTGTTGCATAAAAAGGAAAAGGATGAAAGGAAAGTGAAATGAACTTGGAAAACTTTACTAGCTTGAAAAGAAAACTTTAAGAAGGGAACTTTGAAAAGACTTTAAGAGAGAAAAAAATCATGACTAGCTAACTTTTCTAATTTACTAACTTACTAATCTCATAGGGTGAAGCATGCCTTATGTTGATTCATTGGCAAAGGTTTGTCTTGCTTGTTTGGTCAAAATATTTCCCATGTAGAGGATGAGTGATCTTCTCGGCTTGTCTCTTAGCCTCATTGATTCATCAGCTCCCAAGATAGATTTTCAATAGTGGAATCAAGGAGTGTCACTCAAGGTAATGCTAAGGAAGAAGATACAAGATTCATTAGTCATTCAAAGCCATACTCGAGCTAGCATTGAAGTAAGAAAATTGTACTACAAATAGCATAGTTAGGTGCTCCATCTCCATGTTCCATCAAGGCACTTGTTCTAAAGACAAGGCTCTAAATGAGGCTCACATGAATCATATGAAATAAAAACAAGCATTTGCCAAAAATTAAAGTAACTCATCTTCATTGGGGATAATAGAGACTTGAAATTACAAGATCACAATAAAGCATCCAATGAATCACATGAATTAGCAATCACCCAAGAGTTAGAAGTTAGTAAAGTTAGTGGTTAGCTAGTCATGTTAGAGAGATAACTAGACATTGAAATAAAAAGCACACAACAATTCATGGTAAAAGAAGATGCAATGGTAATAAAAGCTTGAAGAAAGTAAAGCACAAGAAAGTAAAGCACTATAATTAGTAAAGATGAGAAGAAAAATTGATCAATCCTTACATTCAAGTTGTCACTATTTCAATTACAAGATCTCACACACTCTCTCTCTTTGCAGAATTCTAGAAGGAGAAAGATGATTACAAGAGCACTAAAGAAAGCTAGAGAAAATCCCTATAATTCTCTCAAAAATACAAGCTCTTCTCTCCTATTCTCTCCTCCCCTTTTCGCAGAGGCCCTAGGGGTCTATTTATAGGCTCCAGGGGATGAGGTCCTCAGATCTCGACCGTGGGATTAAACGCTGGCTCAACGGCCAGATGCTTGCCGCAGATCTGCGGCCAGAACCGCGTTTCCGCAGCAGAATCTTGGCCGTTACGCCAACGATTTCTGTTACCACTCTGTTACGCTCCATGTCCCTCGCTGGATCTTCTAGAGAGTTGGGGATATTCGTGAACGACTTCAGACCTGGGCTTCTCTTTTGGGCTTTTTCTTTTGGCTCTTTAATTAATCCCATTAATTCCTTGAAAATTCCTTGATTATGGGCCTTCATCTCCATTAATGGTGGACCTGAAAAATGAGAGAGAAAAGCAATAAAAACCTTATTTTTATTTACATAAAGCATGATATGGAAGTGGAAAATGATGCAAAAATGAACTCCAATCACACCCCCATACCTACCTTTTGCTCGTCCCCGAGCAAAAAGAAAAAGAGAAAAAATCCTAGCTAAATTATTGAACCACTTTCGTAGGTGACACGATTGCACTGAGCACGTGCAATAAGCTTTTAAACCTCTAGGTTACCCTAGAGGAGGAGTGTTGTCTCCTAAGGATTTTCAGCGGATTGCACCCACAAAATCTAAAAAGAAAAATGTTAGTGAAAAAATTTATGATTCATAATTTTCAAGAATTTTCCTTGATCTATAGGTTTCGGGTTACCCTAAACTTGTCTTTCTTTTTATAAGTGTCTATTTAGAGTTTTGTCTTCAACTTAGGTTAAGTTTTAAGGAATAGAGCAAAGACCGGATTTTGCATCAAACCTAGTATATATACATCTATAAATATGAAGGATTTTTCTTAGACTAAAGTTCATTTATTTACTAATATATACAATATTTTTTTTATATTTAGATATTTATTTATTTATTTACACCTCCTTAGTTTCCTTAGGCTTTCTAATTTACCCATGTAACGAGCCTCTTACCGATGACTCCCAAACCAGTCGGTCTTAGGGCACCAAATGAAGATGCATCCCTAAGATTCAAGGACTCGAGTAAACTAGGCCACGAATGCTAAGGACTTAACCACCTTTAAGCGTGACTGGCCATGCATCTTAAGGCACAGCTAACCAGCTTAATTAGTGGCTAAGTAATTATTTATATATTTATATATATATATATTTATTATTATATATATGTGTAAATAAAATCACTAAGTCTTTGATTAATCCCTCAATATGTTTAATATATATAATGCTAAAGAGAGAATTAAAATCTAGCTATCTTTCTTATCCTTTTTTACTTAACCTAAAAATCCAACAAAACTCCTCTTTTCGACTTATATTTAGAAATCTTAGTTTAGAGCTACCTTAATTCCTAAAATCAAGTATGATTCTTTTAAAAAATGGATCAAAATTTTCTCCTTTTTTTAATATATTTTTTTCTTCTTTTTATGGTTTTTCTAAAAGAAAATGAAAAATCTAAAAAGAAAATGAAAATCCTAAAAAGAAAATAAAAAATCCTAAGTATCTACCCCCCATACCTATCTCATGCATTGTCCCCAATGTATGCAAGATAAAATATGCATGAAATAGGTAAAGGAACAGTGTCACCCTCGTCGTCGTTTTGGACTAGCGGTGGTGCTGGGTCTAACCGACTGTGATCGTCGAAGACCGTCCTCAATACGGTCTAATCTAGATGATTGCTCCTCCACTTGTTTTCTCAGCCGAACTTGTCCCCGGAAAATTTTCTTCATGCCCCACCAAATGGTGGACATGAATGCACGTGAGTATGTAGAGGGGTCCTGGTACCAAAATGCCAGCTCATCTTCTTCCTCTAGACTTTCCTCAGAAGAGGACTCCACTGGCACATCCTCAGGCTGGACACTAAGGATCCAGACCGCATGTAAACAACTATTATAGGCACTAGTGGCCCTCTCGTGTGCTACGAACACCCGGCCATATGCGTCAAATACGTCGTCTTGTAGGAAAGTCCTACATAGATGAGTAATCAGAATGGGGTGTGAATGTTTAGCACCACGAGTGCGTGAGGAGTTGGCAATGATAGAATGGAATATGGTCTTATTGATGCAGACCGTGTGCTGCCAGGTTATGAGGTCGTGAATTATTTGCAGCACGGGCCTATTGAAAGAAGTGGTATGGTCTAGTCCTAGAATATTGCGTTAGATCCATCGACCAACGCAATGCACATTACGGAAAGTGGTACTGGCTTTGAGCCCTCGGTCTTGTTCTGTGAAGCGGGCCCCCATAATGGACATGTAATCAATAAGAGGAAGGGGGTCGCTGTGTTGTGGGTAACAGGGGACGTGAATGAGTTCCTCAAGTAGAGGAAGTGTGATGAAAATGTCAACCAGGGGCATATGAACCGCGAATTAGTACGTGTCAAAATTTACCGAAGCATGATCAATGGAAGTGTAAAATGATGTTACTAATTCAGGACAATAAAATGCATCATGATCGGAATTATCATATACAAGAGAATACCAATCCCAAGCACGGATTCTATCGATAAAAATATGCCCATACCCATTGTTATCACTAAAAATTTTGGAATAATCTTTCTCAGCAAATAAAGATGGTGCCATGCTAAGGATATAGAAAAACACAAGAGATCAGAGGATTAGAATGCAAACCACCCCCATAATGCGTGGGGGGGAAATCAAATCCGAATTGCAGAGGGCACTGGGTAGAGAATTCAGATGAGCGGCCACTGGATCGGCCAAGGGCAGGAAACAGCGATTGCAACAGAACTTGGTTGTGCACCAGGAGTGCAGAGATGGTCGCGGAATCGCGGCTCTAACCGAGAAAACGCGGCAAAAAGAAGAGGTCTGTGGAGCAGAAAATTTTGAGGGGCGGCGCTCGAGTGGGTTATTTCAGATCTGAGATGAGATTTAGGATGAGGGGAGAGACTCAGGGTAAGATGATATTTATAGGAGGCTGAAAGAGTTGAATTCCCAAAATTACCCTAGGTTGAGTTAGATATTTACAACCCTAGGGTGATTTAAAAGGGATTCATGAAGAGAGGGAACTCTTGGTGCCATTTAGCACCAAAGTCCATTTTTTTGAAGTTATTACTTTTTTATTATTTTATCTTTTATCATTTTTTTATTTACAAAAAGGGTCCCAAAAGGATATGCAGGGAAAACAGGGAAAATGTACAAGTGAAATGGTCACATATAGACTGGGTCACAAAGACCCAGTTCATGAACATCTTGTGACACAAACTCAGTGGTAAAAAATGGCTTCAAGCGTTGACCGTTCACAGTGAAAGGGTTGCCATTTTTTGGATCAAGAATTTTAATGGCACCATGTGAGAAGACTTTTTGCACAATGTATGGTCCTGACCACCTGGTTTTCAATTTACCAGCGAATAGGTGGAGTCTTGAGTTGTATAACAGAACTTTTTGTCCTGAGACAAAAATTTTCCGGTGAATGGATTTATCATGAAAGAGCTTGGTTCTGTGTTTTGTTATCCGAGCATTGTCATATGCCTCATTTCTCAGCTCTTCTAGCTTGGATATTTGCAATTTTCTCAAGGCACCGGCTTTGTCCAAATCCAAGTTCAGCTTCTTTAATGCCCACATAGCTCGGTGTTCTAGCTCCACAGGCAAGTGGCATGGTTTTCCAAATACAACTCGATATGGAGACATACCAAGGACAGTCTTGTAAGCGGTCCTATATGCCCATAAGGCATCAGTGAGTTTGATGGACCAATCTTTACGGTTCTGTCCAATGGTTTTCTCCAATATGAGTTTGATTTGTCTATTAGTGACCTCCACTTGCCTGTTAGTCTGAGGATGGTATGCCATGGATAATTTGTGAGAAATAGAGTATTTGCGCATTAGGGCTTCAAAAGCCCGATTGTAGAAATGACTCCCATTGTCACTGATTATTGCACGGGGGGCTCCGAAGCGTGAGATGATATTTTTCCGTAAAAACTTGATGACAACTTGGTTGTCATTTGTCCTTGTTGGAACTGCTTCAGCCCATTTGGAAACATAATCTATAGCTACCAAAATGTATTGGTTGCCATAGGACAGAGGAAAGGGTCCCATAAAGTCGATGCCCCACAGATCAAAAATTTCGACCTCCAAGATGGGTGTAAAGGGCATCATGTCTTTCCGTGTAATTCGACCCGTCATTTGATACCTGTCACATAGCTTGCAGAAAGTATATGCATCCTTAAAGAGAGTGGGCAAGTAAAATCCACTCTGAAGTACTTTTTCAGCAATTTTTCATGGACCAAAATGTCCACCGCAAGCTAGCTTGTGACAGAATGTCAAGACACTCTGATGTTCATCCTCAGGAGTATTATCTGGTCAGGACAATATTTGAATAGATACGGTTCATCCCAAAAGAAGAACCGTATTTGACTCATGAAACGGTGTTTGTCCTGACCTGACCAATTGGAAGGTGTGCGCCCGGTTGCAAGGTAATTCGCTATGTCAGCATACCAGGGCTCTCCACACATTATAAAAATGTGTTCGTTAGGGAAATCATTATGGGTATTTTCTCCTTTGGTGCATTGGGGATTCTTGACAAATGATCAGCTACCATATTCTCAACGCCCTTTTTATCCTTGATTTCCAGATCAAACTCTTGCAAAAGAAGTATCCATCGAATAAGTCTTGCCTTTGCATACTTCTTTTGCATTAAGTATTTTAGGGCGGAGTGATCGGTGAAAATAGTTGTCCAGGACCCTAGCAGGTATTGGCGAAATTTTTCCAACGCAAATACAACAACTAAAAATTCCTTTTCAGTAGTTGTATAATTGAGTTGGGCTTCATTCAGCGTCCTACTAGTATAGTAGATTACATGTTGCCTAGTATCAATACGCTGCCCTAGAACAGCGCCGATAGCAAAATCTGAGGCATCACACATAATCTCGAATGGCTTGGTCCAATCAGGTGCAGAAATGACAGGAGCTGAGACAAGTCTACACTTAAGCTCCTCCCAGGCTTGTTGACATTCTTCATCAAATTTAAAGGGTACATCTTTTCCTAAGAGAATTGTCAAAGGTCTAGCAATTTTGCTAAACCCTTGAATGAATCGTCTATAGAAGCCGGCGTGCCCTAAAAATGATCTAATGTCTTTTAAGCATGTTGGCTCAGGGAGCTTTGTTATAACTTCCACTTTAAACTTGTCAACCTCAATTCCTTTATGTGAAACTTCTTGTCCCATAACGATTCCTTGCTTGACCATAAAGTGACACTTCTCCCAGTTAAGTGTCAAGTTTTTCTCCATGCAGCGTTGTAGAACCAGCTTAAGATGGTACAAGCATTGTTCAAAGGAATCGCCATAAATTGAAAAATCATCCATGAAAATTTCCAAGAATTTCTCCACCATGTCTGAAAAAAGGCTCAGCATGCAACGTTGAAACGTTGCGGGAGCATTGCATAGGCCGAAGGGCATTCTTCGGTATGCAAATGTTCCAAAGGGACAGGTGAAGGTGGTTTTGTCTTGATCCTCGGGAGCGATAGGGATTTGATTATATCCTGAATAGCCATCCAGGAAATAGTAGTACTCATGTCCCGCTAATCTCTCGAGCATTTGGTCAATGAACAAAAGGGGAAAGTGGTCCTTACGTGTGGCAGTGTTCAACTTTCGGTAATCGATACAAACTCGAATCTTCATTGGAAGTCGTGTTTGTACCAACTCTTTCTTCTCGTTTTCTACCACGGTAAATCCTGCTTTCTTTGGCACAGCGTGGACTGGACTTACCTATTGGCTATCAGATATGGGATAAATAATCCCATTGTCTAACAGCTTCAAAATCTCAGCTCTAACAGCCTCCTGCATGATTGGGTTCAGTCTACGTTGTGGGTCTCGTTTTGGTTTAGCATCCTCCGTCAAATGAATCCGGTGTTGTACTATGGAAGGACTAATCCCCTTTATATTAGTCATGGTCCAACCAATGGCTTCTCGATTCTCTCTTAACACTATAAGAAGGTCCTCTTCTTGCTGCTTCATGAGATGGGATGCAATGATTACGGGAAAAGCTTCTTTCTCATCCAAGTACTGGTACTTAAGATGGTTGGGAAGAACCTTAAGCTCAGAAGAAAGGATAGGATCTATCAATGGTTGTTCTTGGTACAAGGGAAGAATAGGGGTGGTATTAGTGGCCCATTCCACAATGGACTCAACAATCTGATCAAGGTTAAAGTCATCAGATTCCAACTCAAACTCTTCATCGGACTCATATTCAACCTCCACGTCATGTTCACTTGTTAAACCCTCGATGAAGTTCACTTCAAAAGACTCATTATCCAAATCTCGAGGTTGTTTTCCCAGGTAGAAAACATTCATCTCTTTTGTCATATCTCCGAAGGTTATACTCATCGAGCCATTCCTACAGTTGATGATCGCATTTGCGGTGCTAGGAAAGGGTGTCCGAGAATGACAGGTGTCTGTGCTCTGTGATTATGTACAGGTTGTGTTTCTAGAACAATGAAGTCTACGGGTAAATGAATTCCTCGACCCGTATTAAAACATCTATAATCTCCCCCTTGGGAATCTTTACAGAGCGATCAGCAAGTTGTATCGTAACTTTGGTCGGACGGAGGTCACCTAACCCTAATTGCTGATACGCAGAAAAGGAAAGAAGATTGATACTGACTCCCAAATCAAGTAATGCTCTATTGATAGTAGTCTGTCCAATGATATAAGAGATAGTTGGGCTCCCTGGGTCCTTATATTTCACAGGAAATGGCCCAGTGAGCAACTCGCTAATGTTTGAAGTTAGGAAGACTTTCTTAGGGACATTGCTTTCCTCTTCTTGGTGCACATTTCTTTTAAAAATTTGGCATATGATGGAACTTGTTGTATGGCATCAAGAAGAGGTACATTGAGTTGGACCTGACTGAACATTTCTCTTATCTTCTCCTTATGAGCATTCAGCTTTGATTTGCTAGCCTATTTGGAAATGGTACAATAGGCTTGTATGGTTGCTCATCAGTCTTTTCTTTTTCTTTGGATTTGGAAGTTGATGGTTGTGAACTTGAAGATGGATTGTCTTGAGTTGGTTGCACTAGAACAGGAGGTGTTGATTTTGACACTGATTTGGTGGGTTGATTTGAAACGTTATTATCTACCCGCTTCCCGGATCTCAGAATATGAACAGTGTTGCATTGACTGGGGTCCATGTCTTCAACTTCATGTAGAGGGAAGTGATTTTTTGGATTGAGCAATGGCTGGCTTGGTAGCATTCCTTTTTGTCTTTCATTTAAAGAATTAGCCAATTGACCTATCTGGACCTATAACTTGCTCATATCCTGGTGGTGATTGGTCATCATTGAAGCCTGGGTTTTGGACAGGGTTTCGATCATTTTTTTCAAATCTGACATTCTTTTGTCTGGATGATTTTGTGGTTGATGTTGCTAATATGTGGGCTGGAAGTTTGTTTGGAAATGTAGTGGATTCTGATATGATTGGAATTGTGGTGGACTCTAGTATGAGTGGAAATTTGGTAGATTCTGGTGGAAACTGGGTTGATGAGACTGAGCAGGATATTGATGTGAAAATGGTTGCCTTGGTTGCTCAGGACCAGACTGACTCCAGGAAAAATTTGGATGGTTTCGCCATCCCGGATTGTATGTTTTGGAGTATGGATTGTAGTTGGGTCTGGTGTATGCAACATTCGTATTTTCTTGATACATTTGAGACTGGTAAACAGAACACTCCTCGAACAGATGGTTAAGATCATGGCAATAGGTATAACCCGGGTTGACCACAGGTGGTGGGTTGACCTGGTTCACAGCAGTAGGTTCCCTAGATTCAAGCAGTTCTATCTTCTTCATCAATTGTGTTATTTTAGCCTCGGCAGCTATGGAGGATTCTATCGAATGCATACCGGTTCTGGAAGTGGTTGGAGTGGGTTTTTTGGGCATGACTCCCACTGAATTGTTTTTTCAGCTAAGGCTTCAAAGAGATCCCACCCCTGATTCTCATCTTTCTTTAAAAATTTCCCTTGGCACATGGTTTCAAGGAGTGTCTTTGTTTGGTAATCCATCATAGAGAATTTGGCACTGCCGCTACTTCTCTATGCCGTGATGAGGACATAGGGCTAGTAAGTCTTTGAATCGTTCGAAATATTTCCAGATGGTTCATTAGATTCCTGCTTGTACTGCATAATATTTTTTCTCATGACGGCTGTCTTGTGAATAGGATAAAACTTCTTAAGAAAGACTTTTACAAAATCATCCCATGAAGAGATCGAACTGACGGTAAGATTGTAGAGCCATTTCTTAGCTATATCCTTGAGTGCGAAGGGTATGAACCTTAGTCTAACAGCATCCTCAGTTAATTGGGAAATTTCCATCATCACACATACTTCTTCAAACTCACGAATAAAAAGTATGCATCCTCGGATTCTAGGCCATGAAATTGCGGGAGTGTGTTTATGAATTGTGGCTTCAACTCAAAATTATTTCCATTGGTCATTGGAAGAAGAATGCTTGATGGAAGTGAAGTGCGGATGGGGTAGAACTTGTCTTGAAGCGAAGTGTTGTTTGCCATAATTGGGATTGTGTCAGGTGGTGGTGTTTGTGCAAGTATAGAAATCCTAACAAGTCTTACAGAATTTGGATCCCGGTACCACTCTTGCATGCACAATCACAGACAACGTTCACCGATCACACAAGCGAAAGAAAATGAAAATAACAGATAAGAAAAGAAAAATCAATCACAAGCTATCTAGGATACCTGGACCTAGACGATTCCTAACTGATCGATGAACCAAAGAAGGTTATTGCTCGAGTCAGACCACAGTTAATCAGCCAGGTAGGGGCAAAATACGGTGGGAGGTATCCGTGCGTAAGCAACGGGCCTTAATTACGCCAAACCACGATATCTTCGAGGCATAACCTCTTAATCCCCAACCTTAGACACTAATTTGACTAGAATATGAATCAAAAATAATTTCCAACTTCAGCTGATCTCCTATTGAGTCCGGATGTCCCTAAGGCCAACGTCTATCAGATTTTATTAAAAAACTTGGGATTGTGAGTGCTTGGATGATGATTTTTGGGCCAAGGAAAGGGTGATGAAATCCCCACTTATCTTGTTTATTGGGTGATGCCCTTAAGATCAATTTTGTGCAAGTGTACAGTATATGCAAACAAGGTTCACTCAAAGTGATGTAAATCAACCAAGAAGTGAGTCCTATTCTAAATGCAATGCGAACGTACCTTACTCCAGCGCTCTTCAACAGTAAAGTAAATGAATTGAAAAGACACGTGCCTAAAAATGCAAACGTCTAATCAATTTTTAAACTTTTAACAAATGTTTTATTGTTGATTATTAGCAGGATCCTGGTGAGAGCATACAAGAAATAAGATTTGCAGCAGCTATGTTTTTGCAAAGCAAGCAACCCTGCACAAAACCAGTTAGTAGACAACTCCTCTTTGCCGCGGCTTCGCGACTTTGGCCGAGAAATCGTGGCAAATCAGAAGGTACTTGGTCTCTGCTTTCTTGGGCAGAGGCCCAAGACTACTTATATGTTACTGCAGTGCTTTGTTTCTTCAACCTGTAACCTGCAACAGAGAAGAAAATTCGGTTAGTTCTTAACTCAAACCATTGCGCTCCCCGGCAACGGCGCCAAAAATTGTTGTTCGAAAGGTAGGAGTGTACTAATATTCAGAGAGAGAGGGTTTAGAATCAACCTTTGATGCTCTTATGTGATGCTCAAAAACTCCAGAATGTATTCACAATTTTTCTTTACTCCTTCCGAATCACCATAGTAGTATAAGCTATTATGGGTCGATCCTCAGGGAGAGCTTGCGATGGAAGCTTTACGATTTCAAAATTGAGTTTTGAAGAAGGAAAACGAAAGTTCTTCTATGTTCAAGAAAAACAAAATGACATGGAAAAGAGAGAAAAAATTCTTTGTGGATTTTGTTGCATAAAAAGGAAAAGGATGAAAGGAAAGTGAAATGAACTTGGAAAACTTTACTAGCTTGAAAAGAAAACTTTGAGAAGGGAAACTTTGAAAAGACTTCTAGAGAGAAAAAAATCATGACTAGCTAACCTTTCTAATTTACTAACTTACTAATCTCATAGGGTGAAGCATGCCTCATGTTGATTCATTGGCAAAGGTTTGTCTTGCTTGTTTGGTCAAAATATTTCCCATGTAGAGGATGAGTGATCTTCTCGGCTTGTCTCGTAGCCTTATTGATTCATCGGCTCCCGAGATAGATTTTCAATGGTGGAATCAAGGAGTGTCACTCAAGGTAATGCTAAGGAAGAAGATACAAGATTCATTAGTCATTCAAAGCCATACTCGAGCTAGCATTGAAGTAAGAAAATTGTACTACAAATAGCATAGTTAGGTGCTCCATCTCCATGTTCCATCAAGGCACTTGTTATAAAGACAAGGCTCTAAATGAGGCTCAAATGAATCATATGGAATGAAAACAAGTATTTTCCAAAAATTAAAGTAACTCATCTTCTTTGGGGATAATAGTGACATGAAATTACAAGATCACAATAAAGCATCCAATGAATCACATGAATTAGGAATCACCCAAGAGTTAGAAGTTAGTAAAGTTAGTGGTTAGCTAGTCATGTTAGAGAGTTAGCTAGACATTGAAATGAAAAGCACACAACAATTCTTGGTAAAAGAAGATGCAATGGTATAAAAGCTTGAAGAAAGTAAAGAACAAGAAAGTAAAGCACTAGAATTAGTAAAGATGAGAAGAAAAATGGATCAATCCTCGTATTCAAGTTGTCACTACTTCAATTACAAGATCTCACACTCTCTCTCTCTCTTTGCAGAATTCTAGAAGGAGAAAGAAGATTACAAGAGCACTAAAGAAAGCTAGAGAAAATCCCTACAATTCTCTCAAAAATACAAGCTCTTCTCTCCTATTCTCTCCTCCCCTTTTCGCAGAGGCCCTAGGGGTCTATTTATAGGCTCCAGGGGATGAGGCCTCAGATCTCGACCGTGGGATTAAACGCTGGCTCAACGGCCAGATGCTTGACGCGGATCTGAGCCAGAGCCGCGTTTTCGCAGCAGAATCTTGGCCGTTGCGCCAACGATTTCTGTTGCCATTCTGTTACGCTCCGTATGCCTCGCTGGATCTTCTAGAGAGTTGGGGATATTCGTGGACGATTCCAGACCTGGGCTTCTCTTTTGGGCTTTTTCTTTTGGCTCTTTAATTAATCCCATTAATTCCTTGAAAATTCCTTGATTATGGGCCTTCATCTCTATTAATGGTGGACCTAAAAAATGAGAGAGAAAAGCAATAAAAACCTTATTTTTATTTACATAAAGCATGATATGGAAGTGGAAAATGATGCAAAAATGAGCTACAATCAGTCGAGAGACTAAAATTGATCTAGATTGACTAGCAGCACTTTACCACATAAATCAGAACCAAAACCAGATCCAGTTATGGCTCAACAAACATCTTTGTGAGATATGTTGTACCCAATGAGAACCTCACTTCCATCTCGCATCCAACTTTCATCAATTTTGAGCTTAAGCCTCAATCCATCAACACACTCCCTAAGTTTCATGGCTTAGAGTCCGAAGATGCATATTTATTTATAAGAAAATTTGAGAAAGTACACTTAATGATAAAAATTTCTTACCATGTAGACGATATTATTAGGTTGAGATTTGTCCCATTTCTCTTAAGGACTTAGCCAAGAAATGACTATTCAACTTAGCAACCGGTTCAATCACATCGTGGGATGGTTTCATCAAGGTTTTCTTGAAAAATTCTATCCAATCCATAAGACCTCTCTCATTAGGAAGAACATCATGCAGTTCAAGTAAGAACCTAGTGAACCATTTTGGAGGTACTTTAAATACTTCAAAGACCTCCTTATCCAGTGTACTCATCATGATATAGAGAAGTAACGACAATGCCAATTTTCTATGATGGTTTAGACTACCAAAACAAAACCCTCTTAGAAATCATGTGCCAAGAGGGATTCTTGCAAAAGGATAAAAACCAAGGGTGAGATTTATTTGAGGACCTAGCTGAAAAAACCTCTAATGGGAACCTACTCTCGAAAAGTATAGGAACACAAATCCTATCTCTTCAAAAGGAGGTCTTCATTCAATAGAATCATCCATAACTGCTGAGGCAAAAATTTCTAGCCTAATGAGAAGATTAGAAGTTTTAAAACTAAATAGCCATTTCCAGTCAACCAAGTCAACTAAATCTAATTTCCAAATCCAGATTGTACTTACTATAAAGCCATGAACTATGTGTTTGAGGAGTGTCCTATTTTCAATGCTCAACAAATGTATCCCGAGCCCCATGAATGCCGCCTTTTCAAGGCCCTATAATAATTCATATACTCAAACGTACAATCCTGGCTAGAGAAATCACCCAAATTTCTCATAGAGCCAAAACAACAATGACCATCCATGGGCAAACCACTTCCAACATCCCCATCATAATCATAATTCTTCCAATCATCAACCTAACTTTGCAAATTACCAACACAATTCTTTCAATTACTTCAACTTTCATATTATCAAACAACTTTCCCAACCAAGCTCAACAACCTTCCTCCAAGGTTTCCCTGC
The DNA here is from genome assembly GCA_038442645.1 of Agave tequilana. Classification (NCBI taxonomy): domain Eukaryota; kingdom Viridiplantae; phylum Streptophyta; class Magnoliopsida; order Asparagales; family Asparagaceae; genus Agave; species Agave tequilana. The sequence continues at coordinate 24,992 of JAVJIF010009312.1, read as the reverse complement.
TAACAAGAAATCGACCAAATTCGAGAAGATTTTAGCTTCTTTCATGCAGAATACGGGATGCTATATCTAGGTTAGCAGGTCAAATGAGCCAGTTAGCCAGTTCGATAAATGAAAGGCCCAAAGGAACTTTGCCTAGTTAACTGGTTATTATCCCTTGAAACTCTAGTCAAACTCATATGGATAAAGAGAATCCAATGAATCAATATAATGTTGTTCATACATTAAGGTCCGGAAAGAAAGTTGATAATCATGTGTCTATACCACCCAATCCCATTCAGCATAACAACTCACAAGCATCGACTTTATCTAGTTTCAATCCATCCCAATCTGATGAGTCTGAAAAAGATAAGTTAGCCAGTCAGGTGCACAAGCGTATAGTACTATTTTCAAATAGGCTGAAGAACAACAAGCAGAATCCACACATAGATAAGATAATTGAGATCTTCAATCGAGTGAAGATAAATGTGAAACACATGCATATATACATACTCACTCCCACACACATTCACGCACAGGTACACATACATAATTATAAACACACACATAATCACACATTAAAATACTATCAATTAATTATCACAAATACACATTCACACGCATTATATACATAATTAAATACATAGCAAGAGAGAGAAAAACCTGAAACAAGGAGGATTCTCATGGCAAGGGAAAGCCTGGCCATTAGGGTTCAGTCTGGGGTGCTCCGGGAGGACTCCAGGCTGCCAAAGGAAGGCTAGAAGTTGTGAGGGAGGAGGTCAGACTGTTTTGGTGTGCAGGTACTAAATTCTAGATTCTAACAGCTACAAGACATAAATAGCGGCACTGTGCCTTTGCTCTATAAAGCAGAGGCAATTTCTCTCTGCATTGCCGCAAAAACACAGCCAAAGCCGTGTTGGCGCGGTAATCAGAGTAAACTACTCACTCTGTTTAATTGCAAGTTGCTTATGTTGAAAATTTTAGTATTCTGTAATATTTAGTTTTCCTACTTAACTTTGCAAATAGAATTAAGTCAATAGTAACTTGATGTTTGTTAAATACTAAAAATAGTTTAAACATTGCATCTAGGCATTTCTCTAATTTTGTTTATATTTTACATTTCTGTTGAAGAATGTTGGAGCAAAGGTACGTGTGCATAGCATGTAATATAGGAACACTTTTGAATTGTTTACACTGCTTAAGTGTTACTTTTTATACACATGTACATGTTGCACTAAATGGATTTAAGGGCTTGTCCTATAAACAAGAAAAGGTGGGGAAGTCATTACACTCTCTTATCCCACAAATAATCTCCTAACTCACTAACCTAAGCCAAATTAAAACTGAGTAGATGTTGTTCGCCCAGAGGCCTTCCACTCTAGTTTTGATGATGATTAACTCATGTAGTTATGTTTACTAATAATCTTGTGATGTTTAATTTTAGACACTTAACCAAGATATTAGTAGTGATTAGCTTCAACAAAGGTGTTTTGGAGCTTTTCACGTGGTGATTCAAGAGCCCGAGCGTCAAAGTTCATATCTAGCAATCTTTGGAGTCAAGCTCGGTGGATCACGTTTAGATCGAGTCAACTTGGAGACGGCGCTCTAAAAGAAGACTTCGGTACATAGTTTAGTTATGTTTTAGATCCATTGTAAAGTTAGATAGTGTGATATGCTCAAGTTCACAACACACACCTTGTTTAAGTTTCATGTTTTGGTTTTCGGTTTTTTGGTTTAACTGATCTTGGTTTTCATGAATAGATAGAATCAACAAGTTTACATGGTTTAATGTATATTAGATTTGTTTTATATACATCTACGCTTCAACTATTTAAACAAACTTAGTTTGATAGTCTATTTCATGAGTTTGGAGTTTTGGCATTTTAACAAAACATATTTTTGGATTTTAAGTCAAAAACATTGATATATATATATTTCATGAATATTGGATTATATCCATATACTATATGCCTCAGGTTGTTTCAAATATCATGTTTTTGTATTTGGATGAGTTTTGGACTAAACAAATTTTCAATTCAAAAATCCAAGTTTTGGAAAATACAGATTTTAGTTTTCGGCAAAATTTCTAAGTCACAAAAATGGTTCAAATTGTTTGAAATATGTGTTGAAGTTATTCACACATGTTTGTATATCAAAGTATTATAATAAAACTATTTTAATGGATTTTTAGAGATTTTATGGGATTTAATAGGATAATAAAAACCTAGTTTTCTGATCCCTTAAAAACCCTGCCAGGCTCTGGCGGTCGACCGTTCCAGTCGACCGGACCAGGAGCCGGTCAATCAGAGCAGTCCACTGGACGTGCACAAGAATGTGCAAAAGGCCGTGTCAGTTGGCCGGTCGACAGAGCGGTCGACTGACTAAAGGCAACCCACTCTCGGGTTGCCCGGTCGACCGGGCGGTCGATCAGCCAGAGAGCCGTTGCTCTCTGGTTCAGAGCCCGGTCGACCGGAAGGCTCAACGGTCAAAAATTTGACCGTTGGCCGGTCGACCGGCCAGTCGACCGGAAGGCCATTCTGGGCCTAGTCAGCTGCCAACGGCTAGTTTTTGTTGGGGCCTTTATATACCCCATGTCTTGGGTGTTTTAAAAAAGAATTTTTAGAGAAAAAATTTACATCTTCCAGCAAGTTTTTAAAGAGTTTTTAGTGCTTAAAGATTTGATCTTTATCTTGTTTTTAAAAGGATTGGAAATTATTTGAAAAGAAAATTCTTTGGGAATTGGTTTGATCTTCACTTTCAATTCTATCTACAGTTTTTCCCTAGAGTTTTTCTTTGGGTTTTTGATTTTCAAACTCTTTGTTTTTCCACACTTGAGCTATATCATTCTATCCTATCTATTAGAATCTTTTATTTGTGGGAAAATTAATTTGTGGTTGTGGTAACCACCAAGTTGTAAGCTTCCTTCATTGTGATATCCCTCAAGTGAGAGGTGATTGACTTGGTATCCCTCTATTATGAGGTGATTGTGGAAGTTGTGGTTAGCTCCCTCTAGTGAGAGGTGGAGATTGTGTTTAACTCCCTCTAGTGAGAGGTAGAGATTGTGTTTGAATCCCTTAAATGTGAGGTGATTGTTTTGTATTGGCTAAGTGCCTACCCCTCTTGTGTGAGGTGGCATTTGTATTAGTTGTGCATTGCCTCTAGTGAGAGGTTGTATTCGGTTGAGAGAGGAGTTGTGTACTCCCGGTTATATTTGCCCCAAATCCTCAGTGGAGGTTCCCTGTGTGGGAGTCCTGTGTGGACAAGTCAGTGAAAATCCTTTTGTGTGAAGGCGGGGACGTAGAGCTGTGTGCTCGAACCTCGAAACATATCCGTGTGTTAGCGATTAATCCATTGACTCTAACTCTCTCTCTTTAGTATTGTGCCTTGCATCATTTCATATTGCTCATTCATATATTATATGCTTGGCTTGTTTGTGTGTGCCTCACTTGTGCTTAACCACGAAAGCTTCATATAGCACCTCAACTCTTATTCAGAGGAATCAAGAGGAGTTAGTCCAGAGGCCTTCACTGGAAATTCGGCTACACTCATTGGTTGCATTAGATGTTGTTACAATTTAGTTTTTAATTTTCACATTTTTGTCATTAGATTAGCCGTACACCTATACACCCCCCTCTAGTTGTACTTTCAATTGGTATCAGAGCTTACGCTCCTGATATTTGGTTTAACCACCTAGGAGTGTGATCTTGGTTAGCTAATCTATCATTTACATTTGCACACTTATATTATTTACACACACTCATGATTTCTTGTCACCTCCCATGTTTGATCTTTCCAATATTGACATGTGAAAATTTAGGATGTCCATGTATCTAAAAACCCTAGGCTTGCATGTTTTCCTTGCTGCTACCAAGAAATTCTATCTTGGTAATAGCAAGCATATAGAGGCCAATGCACAAGCCCTTGAGGCACTTAAAAGCACGCTAAACAAAGAATATCTTATGATTGTTTATAACTGTGATTCCGCCTTTGCAGTGTGGAACACGTTGACCTCCTCCAAGCTTCAATTGTCAATCCAAACGGAGGATGAATCTAGTGGAGAATCCGGCAACAATGCTACATGGTCCAAGGAATGACTCTCTTGAGGTATATTCGGAATCTCAATTAGATGATAATGATGCTAGTTTTTCTTGTGATGAATATGTTGATCCAAATGCTTTGAATGAAGAACTATCAATTGTATGTGAAAAATTGCAAGAAACATATAATCTTTTGAAAAAGAAGAGTTTTGAACTAAAAGAAGAAAAAAAGAATTTGTGTTCAAGACTTGATTTGGTTTTGCAAGAAAAGGAAGAGATTTCAAGTGAACGTGACTCACTTAAATCCCAACTAGATCTTGCCCTAAAAGAAAATGAATGTTTGAAAAATAAAAATGATTGTGAAACAATTTGAAGAAAAATGAATCTTTATCTTCAAAACTTTTCTTTGTTGTAAAAGAAAATATTTCTTTGAAAAACAAAATTGATTTTATTTCAAAAGATTTAGAAGTTTGCTTAAATGAAAATAAATCTTTGAAAGTTGATTTAGATACACATGTTTGCCATGCTAGTGTGGCTTCACCTAGCTTACCTATTGCATGCACCTCTTCTAAAATTGATAATGATATTTTTTTTTAAAGAAGAGTGTGAATTGTTTAGGCTCCACTTTGAGCCATTGTGCTTTGAACCATACACGTTTGGAATCTATGTTTTGAAAGAAACAAGTTCCATCTTTGCATGCACACAAACCACGACATACACATGCTTCCCATGTTCACTCCCATAACACGATGTATGCTCATGTGTACACATGTACACATTGTGGACGTAAGGGCCACCTTGCTAAATTTTGCTATGATAAGATATATGATGAAAATTTAGCAACAAAATTTGTTTGGGTTAGGAAAGGAACTAACCCCCATGGACCCAAAAGAGTGTGGGTACCAAAGACCACCCCTATTGTATTTGATGTAGGTGTGGGCTCTCGCATGACGTGAGAGTGATGGTGCCTTGAGGTGGATGCGTTCCGAGCTTAAAAGAGACTATTTGGATGCATTACTATCAAGGGGAGTTTGGTGGGAGGACCACCTTATTTTGGAGATATGGAGAGTTGCCCTCATGGTTTTGGTATCAATCCCTTACTCCTCATTTATGTAACAATCCCATGACATTTAGATTAGTGATATATATGATTAGTTATTTGAGACACCCATATTTAATATGAATTTATATCTTTGTGTTCTCACTTTAGTTTAACTAATGTGTATGTCCTAGATCTATGCAAGTGCATGTACATAATGATCATATGTATGCTTATGAGTTTTGTTTTGATGCTTCATGTTTAGATGTTAATTTTCATTAAAACTTGGATGTATACTTGTACAACTAGTGAGCCACAATATATTATTATATGTTTGTACTTAAACGCTCATTTGTACTTATTAGATGTGCTAGTATAGCCTAGTTTTGATGATTCATGCATTTGACTGTATTCCCATTTTGTACATATTTTCATGTTTATGTTTAACTTCATGTATAAGTCTATTGTGTCTAAACTATTAGCTATACATATACATCTTTGAGCCACTTGCCTTCATGCATATACTTTTGTGGACTCGCTTATATTTGGATATGTATGTATACGGTAGTTTGTACATGACATACATATACCTTGAAGGAATTCTAGTTTTGATGTTTTTAAGGAATTTTGTATTTGAATTTAATTGCCTATTTCCATGACTTGTCTTTCACAAAACTTGTACACTCATATTCTTGATGTTTTCTCATGATTTTGTTTCCATGAGTATTATATGTGCTATATAAAATTTTTTAGTGACATTGGTTTAGTGATTTTCATGTTTTATGGAATATAATTTGTTTTATTCCTTACTTGAAGGATTTCATACTAATTTTTAAATTTTTCTTAAAACTAGTTCTTATTCTTCATTGTGGTAGAGCTTTTCAAACATACTATATTTTCAAACCTATTTTTGAAAACCCTACCCATTTAAGGGCGGTTGGTTGGGCGACCATGCCTTGTATGCTTCTTATTGAAATTCCTTTTAAACATTGCATGAAATGGGTGGAAGGTAATATGAGTTATACACTTGATCTTATTGTGTTTCAATTGGTATCATTGGATCTTTTCAATTGGTATCACTATTGATATTTTTTTTCGTATACTCATATATGTGTTGGTCCCGAGATGATGCCAATTGTTGGACTTTCTCTGTTGGCACTTATGGATCTAAAATACGAAGTCAACACAAATACTAAACAAAGAAGAATTAAGTTAAACAAATAAATAAACTTGCAATAAAGGAAATCAAATCTCAGAAAAGTTTAGACAAACGCAAACACGAGAGATTTATCCTGGTTCGGTCCTCGTGAACTACATCCAGTCCCCAAGCCACCCGCTTGAGATTTTCCTTTATCCTTGATTTTGTACACCCAAAATCACAACCACGCACACCACTTGACAAATCCCCTTTGCCAAATGTGTACACCTTCTCTTCCACCAAGAGAACAAACTCCACCTTGTACAACTGCTTCTACACCAAGAAAACACCCGTGTACAATGATTGCTTTGAGTATTACAACACTTTCCTATAAGCCTTGGTATTGTGTATAAACGTGGACAAGGTCTAGTATACGAGAAAAACTTCAGAGAACTTTACAAAGGAATTTGAGTTTCGTGAAGAACTGACGTGGAAAAACAGTTTTCAGGTTTTACAGAATTTTGATTTTAGAAAACTGAAAATTAGGATTGGTATTTGGCCTTTAGAATAACAACCCTATATATAGCTGTACTCTAGGGTTAGTTAGGGTAGTTATAGGTGTAATTCAAATGATTGAAACGTTGGAAAACGTTGCACAAAAGACCAGATAAAAGAAACTGTCCAACAGTTAGAAACTACCTAAAGTCGACTTGCCTTTTGAGTTAGTCGACTATACAAGGCAAATTTTCAAAGGTTAGTTGACTACATTTTGGTATTAGTCGACTAGGTCAAGATAAGTTCGAGTGACAGTTTTCTGGTTAACTGAATCAAGTCGACTGCAACTTCCTTCAAGTCACTGGACCAGTGATTAGTCGACTAGGGGCATAGGATTAGTCGACTACAAAGTCTATTAGTCGACTAGGTTTGTCTGTCAAGTCGACTAATGGACAAACAGAGAGTTGCGTTTCTTTTGGACACATGACTATTCGACTAGGGGGTTTGGGTTAGTCGACTACCAAGTGTATTAGTCGACTAATAGGGACTATAAGTCGACTAATGGTCAATGATATGTGTGTGTATCAAGGCTTTTGACATGCTATTTCACAATTACAAATCACATCATATCAACTCTCTTTGGGACATCTTGATCATGAAGAACTCTTGATTCGTCGTATGTTAGAGCTCCAAATGAAATGCTTCACAAAAGTCTTCATCAAAACAAGTTCCAACATTCTCCCCTTTTTGATGATGACGCTTTGTGTGCACAAGTGCTCCCCCTGCAGAAAATAGGCTATATTTTCCTCCCCCTGCAGAAATTGAGTTATAACAAATAAAGAAATACTTTGTTCTCCCCCTGCAACAAATATATCATTAAATATATATATATGTTCTATCAACTTTTATATGGTACCTGCAAGATAAACGTTAGATGGTACCAAACATAAAAGAACATATTAACCTTTAGGAGTCCAAATCCATTTAGAATTTGGTTTTCACCTATTAGTATAATATAATTGCATGAATCACATATATCATGAATGTATGATGCAATATAGGTATTTTTATCATGAATACTTTAATCCTTAGGAATCCATATAAACTTATTTTTCTTAGACTTTCTTTTTACAAAAGAACTATATGGATTACTACAATATGAAGATTTTTCAACAAATTCAATACCATAACTATTATGTGACAACTTCTGAAAAGATAATAAATCATTCAATTTTTCTTTTCCTTGATTGAACTTAGTCACATTTTGCAAAATATCTTCATATTTTTTTTTGAAAACTGAAATATCTTTATCTAAAATAGAAATCCTTTTATTCAAAGACTCAGTTTCCTTTTTAAGAAAAATGTTCTCTTTTATAAACTTCTCATTATCATTTTTCAAAGATGATATGACTTTTTCAAACTCATCTTGTTGAGAATTTATAGAAGATACTTGTAAAGCATAACATGAATTTTCATTTAAAAGTTTTTCATTTTCTTTTGATAAAGCTTTATTTTTCAGTTTTTCATGCTTTAGATCATTAAACAATTCATGAAATGCATCAGAAAGTTCAATAAATGATACCTCATCATCTTCTATGGCCATGCAACATAGGTTGACACGTTCAGTGGATTCTTCTTCGTCAGAAGATGAGGAATCACTGTTCTCCCATGAGGTTTCATAGTTTTTCTTCTTTCTGAACTTATTGCTCTTAATTTTACCTTTATTTTTGAGCAATGGGCAATCCATCTTCATATGACCTGGTTTATTGCAATTAAAGCATTTGAATTTACCTTACCTTAGAAATCGCTTGAATTTCTTTGAAAGCATTGTCATCTCCTCTTCATCATCATTCGAATCATCCGTGTCGGAGGATGCTTGGAAGGCAAGTTCTTTCTTCTTTGAGTGGTGTTGTCGTTCGTCCTTCTTTCTTTCTTCTAACTGCACTTCATATGCCATTAGATTACCGATTAGGTTTTCTAATGTCATAGTTGAGAGATCATTCACCTCTTCAATTGCGGTTGTCTTCTTCTCCTATTCTGGTGTGAGTGCACGAAGGATCTTATGAACTCTTTCAACTTGGGTGTAGTCCTTTCCAAGGGATGCTAATGAATTGGTAATGTCGGTGAATCTTGTAACCATTTCGGATATGGTTTCATTCTCCTCCATTTTGAATATTCAAACCTGTGGACAAGAACAGATATTTTAGATTCCTTAACTTTATTTGTGCCTTCGTGTGTTACCTGAAGAGTATGCCATATTTGATGTGCAGAAGTGGCTGTTGACACACGGTTGAACTCTTCTTTGCTTAAGGCACAGAACAAGGCATTCATTGCTTTAGCGTCAAGGTTCGCATTCTTCTTTTGATCATCACTCCAAGCGCTGTAGTTTGTTGTTGGCTTGGTGTACGATGCTTCTAGATGTTCCAAAGTTCGTAGTTGAGCGATTGCAAGTAGATCTTCATTCTACACTTCCAATAGTTGTCGTTGGATCCGTCAAATAGCGGTGGACGTTGTGTAGAATGTTCTTCTTTGAATTGGGATGATGAAAACTCCGTTGCCATCCTTACTTGTTGTTGACTAGGTATGCAGGGTTTGTATGCCGGTTACCAAATGTGAGACCCGCTCTGATACCAATTGTTTGTCCCGAGATGATGCCAATTGTTGGACTTGCTCTGTTGGCACTTATGGATCTAAAATACGAAGTCAACACAAATACTAAACAAAGAAGAATTAAGTTAAACAAATAAATAAACTTGCAATAAAGGAAATCAAATCTCAGAAAAGTTTAGACAAACGTAACACGAGAGATTTATCCTGGTTCGGTCCTCATGACCTACATCCAGTCCCCAAGCCACCCGCTTGAGATTTTCCTTTATCCTTGATTTTGTACACCCCAAATCACAACCATGCACACCACTTGACAAATCTCCTTTGTCAAATGTGTACACCTTCTCTTCCACCAAGAGAACAAACTCACCTTGTACAACTGCTTCTACACCAAGAAGACACCCGTGTACAATGATTGCTTTGAGTATTACAACACTTTCCTATAAGCCTTGGTAATGTGTATGAACGTGGACAAGGTCTAGTATAGGAGAAAAACTTCAGAGAACTTCACAAAGGAATTTGAATTTGGTGAAGAACTGAAGTGGAAAAATAGTTTTCAGGTTTTGCAGAATTTTGATTTTAGAAAACTGAAGATTAGGATTGGTATTTGGCCTTTAGAATAACAACCCTATATATAGCTACACTTTAGGGTTAGTTAGGTTAGTTATAGGTGCAATTCAAATGATTGAAACGTTGAAAAATGTTGCACAAAAGACCAGATAACAGAAACTGTCCAATAGTCAGAAACTACCTATAGTCGACTTGCCTTTTGAGTTAGTCAACTATACAAGGCAAATTTCCAGAGGTTAGTCGACTACATTTTGGTATTAGTCGACTAGGTCAAGATAAGTTCGAGTGACAGTTTTCTAGTTAACTGAATCAAGTCGACTGCAACTTCCTTCAAGTTGACTGGACCAGTGATTAGTCGACTAGGGGCATAGGATTAGTCGACTACAAAGTCTATTAGCCGACTAGGTTTGTCTGTCAAGTCGATTAATGGACAAACAGAGAGTTGGGTTTCTTTTGGACACATGACTAGTCGACTAGGGGGTTTGGGTTAGTCGACTATCAAGTGTATTAGTCGACTAATAGGGACTATAAGTCGACTAATGGTCAATAATATGTGTGTATGTATCAAGGCTTTTGACATGCTATTTCACAATTACAAATCACATCATATCAACTCTCTTTGGGACATCTTGATCATGAAGAACTCTTGATTCGTCGTGTGTTAGAGCTCCAAATGAGATGCTTTACAAAAGTCTTCATCAAAACAAGTTCCAACAATATGTTTCTATATATGTATGATTACACTTCAAATAGTATCAATTTCGATTGGTATTCAATTTTTCATACATATATATATGATTTATTTGTGCTTTCTATATCTCTATATCCTTGAACATAAATTTTGGTTATGCTAAGCTTGATTTCAAATGACTATTATATTTCAATTGATTATGTTTCAATTGGTATCTTATACAAGCTTATGCATCATTTTATTTGGTATTTCATAAAGGGGGAGAAAATTTATAATTCATCTTTTAATTGATATTTTACTCCCACACTTTTGTTGAAATATGATTAAAAAATATATTGATTATTTTTGGTATCATATGCTTTTAATAAAAAAATTACTTTCAATTGGTACTAATCTTTACATATTGGTATCAAGATTACCTATAAGTTTACTTACAATTGGTATCAAGATTTTTGATTAAATACTTTAAAATGATTTATTTACTTACAATTGTTATATATTAAAACATTTGTTTTATGTACCACATTATGTACTTTCAATTGGTATATTTCATTGATATCATGATGCACTAAATTGATATATTTTTTTCTTACAATTAGTATCATAATGTTTTGATTAGATTTCACCCCTCATTGATTTTTTTGTTTAAGACAAAAAGGGAGAGAATATTGTTTTCTTTCACCCCTTTGTTGATGATTGACAAAAAGGGGGGAGAAGTATTTGAGTTTATATGCATGAGTTATATGCATGTTTATTGTTTAGTGATTATCTTTCTAATTGGTATCAAGAATTTTGTTTTATTGATTGGTATCAAGAGGCTTTGATTGGTATCAAGAGCTTAAGTTTTTTCATTAAAATTTTTATTGGTATCAAAAGCAATTATTTAAGAACATGTTTATTTTAAGAAGGAAAAGGAATTTATTTTAAAAGTTTGGTATCAAGAGCATGTTTATTTCATATTTGGTATCAAGAGCATGTTCATTTTATTGTTTTTATGCTGTTGATGCATATCTATATTTAGTATTCATTGCATATATTTATTGTTTATTATTATACATGAGTTAAGGGGAGCATCTTTGAAGCTTAACTTTAATCCATGCATATATAACTCCATGAGTTATGTCATCATCAGAAAAGGGGAGATTGTTGGCCCAGAGGCCTTCCACTCTACTTTTGATGATGATTAACTCATGTAGTTATGTTTACTAATAATCTTGTGATGTTTAGTTTCAGATACTTAACTAAGATATTAGTAGGTTATTAGCTTCAACAAAGGTGTTTTGGAGCTTTTCACGTGGTGATTCAAGAGCCCGAGCGTCAAAGTTCATATCTAGCACTCTTTGGAGTTAAGCTGGTGGATCACGTTTGGATCGAGTCGACTTGGAGACGGCGCTCTACAAGAAGACTTCGGTACATAGTTTAGTTATGTTTTAGATCCATTGTAAAGTTAGATAGTGTGATATGCTCAAGTTCACAACACACACCTTGTTTAAGTTTCATGTTTTAGTTTTCAGTTTTTTGGTTTAACTGATCTTGGTTTTCATGAATAGATAGAATCAACAAGTTTACATGGTTTAATGTATATTATATTTGTTCTATATATATCTATGCTTTAACTATTTAAATAAACTTAGTTTGATAGTCTATTTCATGAGTTTGGAGTTTTGGTATTTTAACAAAACATAGTTTTGGATTTTAAGTCAAAAACATTGATATATATATATATATATATATATATATATATATATATATATATATATATATATATATATATATATATATATATATATATTTCATGTATATTGGATTATATCCATATACTATATGCTTCAAGTTGTTTCAAATATCATGTTTTTGTATTTGGACGAGTTTTGAACAAAACGAATTTTCAATTCAAAAATCCAAGTTTTGAAAAATACAGATTTTGGTTTTCGGCAAAATTTCTAAGTCACAAAAATGGTTCAAATTGTTTGAAATATGTGTTGAATTTTTTCACATATGTTTGTATATCAAAGTATTATAATAAAACTATTTTTGTGGATTTTTAGAGATTTTATGGGATTTAATAGGATAATAAAAACTTAGTTTTCTGATCCCTTAAAAACCCTGCCAGGCTCTGGCGGTCGACCGTTCCGGTCGACCGGACCAGGAGCCGGTCGACCGGAGCGGTCGACCGGACGTGCACAAGAATGTGCACAAGACCGTGTTAGTTGGCCGGTCGACCGAGCGGTCGACCGACTGAAGGTAACCCACTCTCGGGTTGCCCCGGTCGACCGGCCAGAGAGCCGTTGCTCTCTGGTTCAGAGCCCGGTAGACCGGGCTGTTGACTGGAAGGCTCAACGGTAAAAAATTTGACCGTTGGCCGGTCGACCGGCAGGTCGACTGGAGGGCCATTCTGGGCCTAGTCAGCTGCCAACGGCTAGTTTTTGTTGGGGCCTTTATATACCCCATCTTTTGGGTATTTTAAAAAAGAATTTTTAGAGAAAAAATTTATATCTTCCAGCAAGTTTTTAAAGAGTTTTTAGTGCTTAAAGATTTGATCTTTATCTTGTTTTTAAAAGGGTTGAAAAATCATTTGAAAAGAAAATTCATTGGGAATTGGTTTGATCTTCACTTTCAATTCTATCTACAGTTTTTCTCTAGAGTTTTTCTTTGAGTTTTTGATTTCCAAACTCTTTGTTTTTCCACACTTGAGCTATATAATTCTATCCTATCTATTTGGATCTTTTATTTGTGGGAAAATTAGTTTGAGGTTATGGTAACCACCAAGTCGTAAGCTTCCTTCATTGTGATATCCCTATAGTGAGAGGTGATTGATTTGGTATCCCTCTATTGTGAGGTGATTGTGGAAGTTGTGGTTGGCTCCCTCTAGTGAGAGATGGAGATTGTGTTTAGCTCCCTCTAATGAGAGGTGGAGATTGTGTTTGAATCTCTCAAGTATGAGGTGATTGTTTTGTATTGGCTAAGTGCCTACCCCTCTTGTGTGAGGTGGTATCTGTGTTGGTTGTGCATTGCCTCTAGTGAGATGTTGTATTCGGTTGAGAGAAGAGTTGTGAACTCCCGGTTATATTTGCCCGAAATCCTCAGTGGAGGTTCCCTGTGTGGGAGTCCTGTGTGGACAAGTTAGTGGAAATCCTTCTGTGTGAAGGCGGGGACGTAGTGCTGTTTGCTCGAACCTCGAAACATATTCGTGTGTTAGCGATTGATCCATTGACTCTAACTCTCTCTCTCTCTTTACTATTGTGCCTTGCATCATTTCATATTGCTCATTGATATATTATATGCTTGGCTTGTTTGTGTGTGCCTCACTTGTGCTTAACCACGAGAGCTTCATATAGCGCCTCAACGCTTATTCAGAGGAATCAAGAGGAGTTAGTCCAGAGCCCTTGACCGGGAATTCAGCTACACTCGTTTGTTGCATTAAGTGTTGTTGCAATTTAATTTTTAATTTTCGCATTTTTGTCATTAGATTAGCCGTACACCTATTCACCCCCCCTCTAGGTGTACTTTCAAATGTTGATCCTAGAGACATCTCGGACGCAATAGGAGATTGACCTAAGAGGGAAGTTGATTAGAATTTGACTTTTGCCAAATCAGTGTCAAAGTTCAGGGATTAAGAGGCAAAACCTCGAAGGCTGGTGGTTTGGTTTAATTAGGCCAGTCACTTTTAGCGCGAATACCTCCCACGAATCTTGCCCTGTCTGACCAATTAACTTGTGGTCAGATTCTATAATATACCCCCTATAGATAGTCTAACCAGTTAGGAGTCATCTATGTCTAAGTTACCCTAACTAGGACTAGATTTTTCTTTCTTTCTCTGTTTGTTTGCTTGTTTGTTTTTGTTTTTATTTTTGACATCTTTGTGATATGAATTACAATTATAATTATTCAAATGCATGTAGTGATCCATCTTCACACCGACCTCTTTTGACTCGGATATTACCAACCCGACATATCATAACTTTAACCAACCAAGTATGCTAGATAGCTCTTATCTGAATCAATGTATGCCCCAGTCTTAATATTATGAACAAGACTGGAACAATCATTACTACTCTTCAAAGAGTCAAGGGGAATACAACTCATCAAGTCATATTGTCAATCACCATTCCAACATTCAGCTTCTAATTTTTCTAGTTATGATCAACCCTTAGATGAAAAATCTGAGGTGATTAAGAGTATAAAAATCATGATTGAGTCTCAAGAATAAAAGCTGAAAATGATGGACTCACAATTCCCACAAAACATCCATATCTAAGATCCTTAATCTATTTTTCAAGTCACACAATAAGAAGAAGAACCTATGGACTTAGATAGGAGTATGAAAAACTTGATTCAGTCTGAAAATTATTTTTTCTAATCTCTCAATAGGTTAGAAGCACAAATGAATCATTAGATCAACATAGTGAAAGATAAGAATGAGGAAGTTCTACCTAACACATGTTTGACCATTCCCAGTTGCCCTAACCATATTGATGAAAAACAAGAATCATGGTGTCTTGAAAATTTTAACCAACAGTCAATTTCATCACATAAACTTGAACATGACCAATATCAACCCAATGACAAGTTAGCAAGTAATCATTTTTAATGCAATTGAACTTGAACATGAATGTGACCCTGACCTACAACTTTGTAATTCAATTCTAAATTTTGAATCTATTTGACTCCGGTATCCTTACCCGAGGTAGACCTATTTCCTGAGTCAACATTGATTTTTGTATCCATAGATTTTGAAATTGAACCACCTCTTTAGGATATTCACATTTCTTTGATGGGAAAAGAATGTGAAATTAAATTTTTTTTATTTGGACTCAACTCTTGAACCAAAACCGACTCTCGAACCCAAATTTGATTTTTTCGTGTTAGTACTGGTTCCCAAACCCATCAGTCTTGAGCCCAAGTCAACCATTTCACTAAGTCACCTTCTTTTGTTAGACATAGGTATAGACTATGATGACTCTGTAATGATTTTCTAAAACTGGTCATGTAAAAGGAATAATTTTCATAATAGGATCTTTCATGATCCTATTCATATTGAGGATTGTAAATATGTAAATAGAAAAGAGGACAATAAAGGTAGGTTCTATGAACCACCACATTATTTTGATTGTGTAGCAACGCTTGACCAAATCCACCACCGATGAAACGACTACCTTAAGATAATATTTTCCTTCCCTTTCTTCTTTTTCATGCATTTATGCATTCATTCATACATTGAGGACAGTACATAAGATAGATGTGGGGGACGGTTCTAATATAACATAGATTTTCTTTTTATTTAAAAAAATTAATATTTTCTTTGATTTTTTAAAACTTTTTGAAAAGAGAAATAATATTTTGACCTATTTTTTATAAGAAATTAAGTTAACTTTAAGGAATATGAGAATCATAATTAGGATTTCTTATACTTGGTCAAAATAAAATTATTCCTTTGATTTCTAGGATTAGGAAGAAAATTTAAAAAAGTAATTTAGTCTTGATTTTTACTTTAATGAAATATGCATATTTTATACACTTACACACTTAGGGTTTAAAAACAAAGATTCTTATGCTTATAAAAAAGAAAAAGAAAAAGAAAAGTATATATATACACCAAAATTCTCTGGTTAAGCTGGGTATTTATGCCCCATAAGGCACAAGTATTCACGCTTAAAGTAGTTCATATAATAAATAAAATCATTAATTTTGTGGCCTTGTTTGCTTGGGTCCTTAAGTCCTTAGAGTGTTTTCTCACCTGGTGCTCTAAGACCGTTCCGTTTGGGAGTCACAGACTAAAGGCTTATTATATGGGCAGATTAGAAAGTCTAATAGAACTATGGAATAATACCACCAAAAAAATAAATAAGTAAAAATAAAAATATGGCATAAGAGTTAGAGTAGAAGAACCCCGAGTCAAAATTTCACGGTCACGAAGGTGCATATGACTAGGGTAAAGTAATAGAGTAGATGAGAAACACAATTTGACTCTTTACCATGATTGATAACAAGTTTTTAAATTGAGATTAAGTTTAGGAATGAAAATTTGACTGTCCTATAACTTATAGATTACTTGAACTCTTACAATAATACTTCAAATATTTTCTCTCTTTTTCAAAAACCTTTTCAAAAATGCTAACACTTTGTTTCTTATTCTTTATGGATTTTGTGGGTGTAATCATCATTTAGGGTAACCTAGAGGTTTAATGGCTTGTTGCACATGCTAAGTGCAACCGTGATTCCTATGGAAGTAAGTTAAACTAGGTTAACTTTATTTTACTTTTTATTTGTTTTGCTCGAGGACCAGCAAAAGATAGGTGTAGGGATGTGATCGATCACTGATATTGCATATTTATCATCATATTCTCATATTTATTGGTTAATAAACTTTGCTATTTAATTATCTTTTTGTCTAATTATTTGTTGGGCCTTTACTAAAGGAGAGGGAAGAGATAACAAGCCCAAAATCTCACTAAAATTTAGATTAAATCAAAATCAATGATTAGGGTAAATGTTTAGCTGAAAATTAGAGTAAATTAGAGAGATAACACCAAATAAAAACTGATTAAATTCAAATTTTTATGAATCCATTTCGGTTAGCTTAAGATCAACACTGATATCGTCAAATTCAGAGTTCAAATTGAGAACCAGTTGGATAAAAGGACGAAATAAGGCATCTGCGAGATCTGCACCCAGGATGTGGCCAAATCCACATCCTTGTCGCGGATCTGCCACAAAAGCCATTGATCAGCTACATTCTGGTAAGATATGGGGGAGCGTTTGCTCCCCCTATCTTCAGACGCTCTCCTCCATTGCATTTTTGCTATAAATACCTGCAAATTCTGAGGCCAGAAAAGATGATTAGGCAGAGAAGGATTCTTAGACTGGTTTTCATACTAGTTTACTGTAAGTTTTTATTTTTATGTAATTTTTATTTCTTTGTAAACATAGGTTAGACATAGATTCATGTATTTAAGAGAGAGATTTATGTTGAGAGTGACACTGATGTAACCTCCCTCCTTTCTTTCATCATTTCTCTATGTAATCAAAAAGTACAAATTTTTATGTTCTTCTTTGTTTTCTTGTTGTTCTTCTTCTTTTTACTTTTTCTCTTTTGGTACCAATTGCAACCCAAGTCAGTCTTATAGCATCGAAAGAGCCTTGCCTTTACGAGTGCCAGTAATAGCTCATGACGATGGATTTTAGTCTCAATCTATCTCATTTTATGCTCATGTCATCTTGATGATGAAATATGAAAGAGACAAAAATCAACTCTTATTGGCTATGAGCCAATCGCCTCCACTTCAAAGTAACACCATTGCCAAAAATTTAAGGTAAGCATTTGGCCAAAGGAAGTAAGTATTTCTTTTTCGTTTTTTTCTTTTCTTTTAATCCTTTAGTTTAAATCACTCCCAATCACCGACTCTTTTTTTTACTCTTTTCATTTGTTTTCTTTAACTAAGTTTTCTAAAGTTTCAAAATCACCATCACCTTCTATCTACCATTTTCACAAATTAACATAGTTTTTTCCTTTTTTCTTTCTAAAGAACAAAGAGGACTTTTAACCATCTTTAGTGAACTAAAAGAGAACTTACTAAAGCTTCCATTTCTAGTCCCTTCTTGTGAATTATGACCCACATAGTTACTTACTATAGCAGTAGTATCGAGTACCTAGCACTATCTATTATCAATTCTGAAATTCTGTATTTTTTGTGTGCAGGTTATAACTCAATCAGTTGGAGTAAGCTTGACTCGGATTTGGGATGGATCAGATTAGTGGAATAGTAGATCTTAAACAAGTGTCATGGATTACTAGACTGATATTGTTATATGGAGAGAGAGTTTAGATAGACTACAAATGATGAATCTGATGTATCTTGATATTTATTTGCTTACGGATTCGTTGTCTTATCACTGAGATATTCTTGTCCAATCATTTTATGTATGGATTGTTTACCATTTCAGATTTAGGATTATTTATGGTATACCTTGCATTATGACTTGACTGGACCTAGTGATTAGCCTAGTTCGTGTTTGTGGATAAGCGGTATATTTCATGTGAAGTATTTATGAGGCAAGTATTTGGTGATTATTTAGAATCCTTTGGAATATTGAGGACTAATAAAATAGGATGTTACTTTACTAGAAGACTAATTCTTCCTTGATACTTGGATCAATAGATGGACTTAGTTAGAGTTAGAGTTGACCTGAGATGAATAATCTTTATGTTGGATCTTGTGATTGACCTTGATAGAAGTGAGAGTGTGTGATGATCTTAATCGATGATCTTACTGTTATTCGAAAGTGAGGATATGACTAGACGTGGCTGACTGTTTCCGTGAAACTCTATATATTGGTGACTAGAAGATGGATATACTAATAATATAAAAGATTAGAGTAGATCGACAGGAATGAGATAACTGATTATTGATTTATTGAGGTGGTGGTTTACCATATCAGATACCTTGACATAGATTGATACTTGATATTCACTTAACTATTCATATTGTAAGTCGATGGATCAGCTATTATTATATGTAGTATAGGTAGATGAGATCTTGATCAGTTCTATTGAGATTGGACATCAATTAGACGGTATATGACTTTGTTATTGTATATTGTACTACTTCACTGAGAAAATATTATCAAACCGTAACAAATGCATTTTTTTATTGCTTTACCGTTCACATGGTGATATTATCCTCATTGTTATTGTTATCATCATTGACATTGTTACTATTACTGTATCATCTCAGTAATTGAAATAACATGGATATTATTTATCTAAATAATAATATAACAGACAACTTATACTGGGATTGAAAAAATTGATGAAGGAGATAACATCTGTATTTTGAGTGGATCTATGATACAAGTTGCGCCATCGAGATACGGTTCAACTGTAGGGTTTTGGGGATAACTGACATCCCGTATTGTTTTCATTGTTATTTTTATTGACTACCGAGCGGTAGGATCTAGTATTTTGACGGAAAAGGGTTCTTGGTCGATGTAAGATTTCTTTGAGTGGTTGAAAAATTATAGTGGAACGATTCTGATTACAAAAGAGGGAAGAAGACTTGATTTTTTCCTTTATTTAAAGCCGGATTCTTTGAGTAGCGATGGAGAGTGATTCTTGTTCTCTATTGCCCGGCCGACGCTCTAACTTCTCTTCAGGATGTACTTGAAGACTAATCAGAGAGGAACTCTGTTTTTAACACGCCAAGTGTTTAAAATTCACTGACTACATTGTTTTTCTTTTTCTACAAAAGTCCTCTCTTTGGATTCAAAAAGAGTCCTCCCTCCCCTTATAACTACTCAGGCTATTTATAGGGAGTCATGGGGGTATTATTTGTTGGCCCAAGGTTACAATCACCCGATTTTTGAGTTTTTATGATTAAAAAACATATATAGTTATTTGTACTAATCATATTTTAGTGTGTAAGTGTGTTTCAGGGTTCTAAGGATTCAAGATGTGTTCTTCCCTAAAGGAAGATATTTTTGACTCAAGTTGACTCAATTCGGGATCAAGGATTCAAGCTATTCAACATTGCATATGGAGAAGCCCTAATTTGAAGATCTTGTAGTCACCTAGAACCATTATAAGGATTAGTTTGTTAAAGAATGAGGTTATGATAAGTTGGCTCAAGAAAACACACACAATCTTTCATTTTTCAAAATATGATTTTTTTTTGGTTAATTGGATTAGGTGCATGTCTTGATTGATATACATGTCTCTAAATATTTCATATTTTTACATCTAGTTTAAATCATGTATACCATCCCTTATAGCATGCTACTTAATCATCTAGCCATTTAAAAATATTTTAAAAATTCTTCAAAGTTCAAATTTTTTCCCAAAATAAAACTGTTTCAGGCCCAACGGTCGACCGGGCCTTGTGGCTTTAGCGTGCACGTTTGTGCACGTCTGCCGGTCGACCGGACCGGTCGACCGACTGACTGACCCTTGCTCTCGGGTTTTGTCGTTCGACCGGGCCGGTCGACCGACAGAACAAACCATTATTTTTTTGTTTAGCCTGCGGTCGACTGACCAGTCGACCGAGTCCAACGACTAGTTTGCCAGATAGACTGCCAGTCGATCGGGCCGGTCGACCGACAGCCGCCAGCAGCCTCCAACGGCTAGTTTCTTGAAATCTATTTTCTGGATCTGTTTTTGATATATCTTTCAGCTGTCTCTGAATTTCCTGAGGCTATTACCTGACCTATTAACCTAGTTTAAATGATGAAAAGATCTCTTCTAATCCATATAAATAGATGGCATTGGTCCCTTGTTAAACTTAAAAAAATTCCCATTGTTTTTAATTTCAAAAGAAAAGAAAGGTTTTCAAAGCTCTCAATTTCTAAAGTGCTTTCTTGGTTAAAGTTTTTCAGTTGTTTTCAAGCTCTTTTCTTACTTCATTACAACTGAATTTTCTCACTTCACTTCTTGAGACAAAAATCAATCACATTCTATAAGGAGTTTATAAGAGATAAGTTTGTGGTCTTTTTTGATCACCTTGTTGCTTGCATTTCTTTGTGTTGAGATCCCTCTTGTGTGGAGGTTGAATTGGTGGGAGTTCAATACTCCGGTCTTGTGTAGACCTATTGTAATCCCCTTTGATGTAAAGGTTCCGGTGTGAAAATTCCCTTTGCGGATTTAGTGGAAATCCTTCACGGTGGTGGAGGCGGGACGTAGAGCAGTGGCTCAAACCTCGAAATAAATTCCTTGTGTTTGCGATTGGTTTCCTTATTTTTTTTCATTGCTTTATTTTTCTATCTTGTGCTATCTCTTGTTTGCACTTCATTATTGCACCCATTTCATTTACTTATATTTTTTGGTCTTTACTCATCTCAATAAGAAAGAAATTACGTGCCTCAACTCATAATCTAGAGGAATCAAAGAGGAGAAGTTCTAGAGTCCTTCACGGAGAATTCAGCTTCAATTTCTTGTTTTGAGTGACCGGTTGCATCATTCATACATACTTACTTAAAAAGATCATTAGATTATCATTAACACCTATTTACCCCCCTCTAGGTGTTTTTCAATTGGTATGAGAGCTTTGGTCTCTAGCTCTTGGCTTAACAACCTTAGAGAGATCCTATATTGCTAATCACTCTATTCATTTTTCATCCTCATACACTTAGTAAAAATGGCCGAAGGAATTAAGACCCCACCCAAGTTTTATGGCCTTAACTTTCCCATATGAAAGGTTAAGATGACCGTGTTTTTGCAATCCTTAGGGAGCTGGGTTGCAAAGGCGGTGATCAACCTTTTAGTGCACCCCTTGGTGATGAGGACACTTGGTCCGATATTGCCACGAAAGAGTTTGACACTAATGCTAGGGCACACTATGCCTTGCTTCAAGCTCTTAATGACGATGATATATCTAGAATCATTCATTGCAAATTTGCTTATGAGATTTGGACTCACTTACTTGTCACTCATGAGGGAACTTCACAAGTAAAGAGGGCAAAAATCGACCTTCTTCGTTCCCAATATGAAAATTTTTCTATGCAAGAGAATGAAACCATAGATGATATGGTTACTAAGTTTACAAAGATTACTAATGGACTTTCTTCTTTAGGTGACGGCATTGACAACGACCAAAAAGTGAGGAAGATCATCCGTGCACTCCCTCCATCTTGGGAAGTCAAAGGCACAACTTTGAAGGAACTCAATGACAAGGAAGAAATGGAGCTTATCAGTCTCACTGGAAATCTCATGACCCATGAGATGGAAGAAAATCAAGAGAAGAGATGGCTCCTCCCAAGAAGAAAGCTATTGCCTTCAAGAGCTCCTCCACCTCTCCGACAAGGATGATGAAGAAGAGGATGATCAAGATCTTTCTCTTCTTGTAAAGAATGTTCGGAGAATGTACAACAAGGCAAAGTTTCAAAATAGAAGGAGATGACAAGGTAAAGAAGAGAAGAAAATCATTTGCTTCAATTGCCGGAAGCCGGGTCACATTGTTGCGGAATGTCCGAAAAACAAAGGCAAACCCTCCACCTCTAAGAAGCCATGCAAAAAGAAAGCTTTAAAGGCTACTTGGGATTAAGAGAGTGAATCCGATGAGGAAGTCGACACCGCCAACATGTGCTTCATGGCAAATGAAAGCACAAGCAAGGTAACTCCCAATACATCCATTGATTGTGAACTATCTATAGGTGAACTAGGAGAAGCTTTTGAAGAACTATCTCATAACTATGATTTTCTTAAAAAGAAATACTTGAAAATGAAAAAGGAAAATGAATCACTCAACCACAAATTTTTCATTCTCACAAAAGAAAAAGATGAATTGTTTTCAACTCTCTCTTCTACTCAAAAGGATTTTGATGAATATAAAATTTCTTGCAAAGGTAAATTTTCACAAATTGATGAAAATGAGATTTCCTTACTAAAGAAGAAAATTGATTCATTAGGAGTAGTTTTGAAGAAATGTGAGTTTGATAAAACTAGACTAGAGGCTATGTTTCCTAAGGAACATGTCCCAAAGAAACATTCACATGCTATTCATGCTCATGTTCATAAATCACAACCTTTATATCATGCTAAGCACCCTAAACATGCCCACACTCCACACACTCATCATGCATTCATGTATGGTAAAGTTTATGCATGCACATATTATGGCCGTAAAGGTCATTTGGTTAAATTTTGCTATGATAGGATTAATGCATCGCATAATCATTTTTGGGTTCGGAATACTGGCATTCAAGGACCCAAGAAAGTTTGGGTACCAAAGTCAACAAATTTATTAAATGATGTAGGTACATTCTAAAGCCCAACGACGTAAGGAGTTGTGGTATCTTGATAGTGGTTGCTCAAGGCACATGACTTGGGATATCAACAACTTCGCAACCCTATCAAGATGCCATGAAGGTGGCACCGTCACCTTCGGAGATGACGCCAAAGGAAAAATCATTGGTATTGATAATGTTAAACTTGGTACATCTCCTTTAATAGAAATGTTGTTTTAGTTGATGGCCTCAAGTATAATCTCTTGAGCGTGAGTCAACTTTGTGATAAAGGTTTTGATGTTGTTTTTGATGACCTAGCATGTAGAGTTATTGATAGACAATCCAATACATGTATTTTTCTAGATTTCGTGAAAACAATATATACATGATTGATATGTCTAAAATGCTATGCAATGCTACTTGTTTGAATGCCCTCGATGATGACTCTTGATTGTGGCATAGGAGATTAGGCCACATTTCTTTTGACCATCTATCTAGATTAAACAACAAGGAAATGGTGAAAGGTATTCCTTACTTGAAATTTGAAAGGACCGCATTTGCGATGCGTGCCAACTTGGGAAACAAACTAAGTCCTCTTTCAAATCAATCAAGGATATCATGACATCACGACCTTTGGAGTTAATCCATATGGATTTGTTTGGTCCTACTCAAACCAAGAGTCTAAGTGGGAATCGTTTTGCCTTCGTTTTAGTTGATGATTTCTCTCGTTTTACTTGGGTTTTCTTTTCAGCAAACAAAAATCAAGCTTTTTCATATTTTCAAGCCTTTAAGAAAAGAGTTGAAAAGGAAAAAGATTCTTCTATTTTAAGAATAAGAAGTAATAGAGGTGGTGAATTCAATAACCAACCCTTTACCACTTTTTGCGAAGAACATGGAATTAAGCATGAACTATCTTGTCCTAGAATTCCACAACAAATGAAGTAATTGAGAGGGAAAAACGTACATTACAAGAGATGGCTAGGACAATGATAAATGAGTACGGTCTCCCTCATTATCTATGGGCCGGGACCGTTAACACATCTTGCTACATATCAAATAGGGTTTTCTTATGCAAAAACACTTCTAAAACATCTTTTGAGATTTATTTTTCAAGAAAACCAAATGTTTCATACTTTAAAGTTTTTGGTTGTAAATGTTTTGTTTTGAATACTAAAGATAATTTAGCTAAATTTGATGCAAAATCATATGAAGCAATTTTGTTGGTTACTTGATTGCACACATTTATTGCATTATTCTTTATTACATTTCACATTTATCATGTAATAAATCTGCTAAATTCCTTATCTTAAATGTCTATTTTGCAGACGATAATCATGGGGAGAAAGAGGATAAAATCAAATAAATATCAGTTAAATTCAGATTTAACTAAATTTATTTGATTAGAGGAGGATGATCCCAAATCCAGTTGGTTAAATTCAGTTATGTAAATTAGGTGATTAAAGTTAAAGATCAACCGAGGATAACGTTAAATACAGAGTATAAATTCAAAGGGATAAATGGATTAGAGAAGATCAATGGATGAGATGAAGCAATTCAGACTCAGATTCTGGCTGGATACATTTTAGTATTTGAATCATAACTTTTGCTACCAGAACTCAAATCTGATGATTCAAGATGATCCAAAAAGAGAACTTATAGGGCTACGACTATTAAGTTGATCATTATTTCTAATTCTATCATTTGATAAGTGATATTTAGCAATCA